>OX596174.1:11357646-11485146 GCA_951394245.1 Cyclophora punctaria
AAGTGACAAGACCCTCACATTAATGAATAATCGATCCCCTTATCCTTTTCAGGAGTTGGACATTTGAGTCGGGAACAGCCTCCGAGTTCGGACGGTCTTATTCGATTATTAGCGGAGGGTTGTTTCAGGGCGCGCGGCCCTCGGCGGCCCTCACCGCGTCGCGTGACCGAGCGCATGGCGGGCGAGCGACGCCGACCGTGATGTCCACACAGGAAACACGCATCACATTCATAATAAATAACATTACTCGATCGGTACCCCACGCATCCTACTAATATTATAAATGCGAAAGTTTCTGGATAGATAGACGGTTATTTCTTACGCTTTCTCGCAAAAAGGACTGAACGGCAATACGAGAGATACGGATACTTCGCACGGATTGGCACGGATAGATTAGAGTCTGGAATAGCACAAAAGTCATTCAACAATACCCACAGGAACGGGACTCAGTTTTCCATATAAAACAAAGGAGCTTGCAACAACTTAAGCAACATCAATATATTTTTTCCCCAAAGTAACATTGCTGAGATAATGTTCTCTAGATGCGACAAGTGTGAGTTCTTTTGTTAGTTCCGTCGCGGCGAGCCCACAGCGCGCGGCGGAACAATTACTCTGACATTGATTTATTCGGCCCATTGAGGAGCGCGTCAGATTAACACCGCGACCGAGCCCCCGCTGACACGTTACTTAGTATATATATATATCAACTTACTATATATACTTACTATATTTAAATCAACGTTTGAGACTAACTTCGCAACTAAGAAAGTGCGTCAAAGGCCCGTAGTTATACAAAAGAAAGTTGAACATACATTAAGACGTTTAGTATAAGAGATACGGGCATACGGCAGATTGTCTGTCGATGTATTCGTACAATATTCGTAATGGCAGAGGTTGCTGATAGCGCGGATCCGTCCCCGCCGGCTCCGGCGGCTACAAATCTCATTTGTCTTCCATTTCCATTCCGCACGAGCGCATTAAAATATATTACTTTACATCGGCTCCGGGGGAAGTTTTACAACTATATTTACGAGTAGATCACACAATGTAGTGTTTGGGAGCTACATTGTAGTGAACTGGCAGCGCCTAACGTACCCGCGCTGGGCCCCTTCGCACATGAATTTGGAAATAAAAAGTAGCATTTAACCTATCTCTTCAATGTGGACTTCCAGAGAGGAACTCATCCAAAGAAACCAAACATACAATCAATCTCTTCATCTCTTCAGCTTTATTATATTAATAGATAAGGATACTGGTCGATGTGTTCGGAGAAAGCGCGGCGTAAACGATGAGACGCGTTATGAACGACGCGACGCCGATTGACAATCAATCAATCGGCCACCTCCATTGACCGCCTCTACGCACACATACGCCCCAAGATCAAGGATATCACACAAATAGATCAACAACAAAACATTTCGCACTAAATGTATGATTAGTAACATGAACACCGAAATTATGTTTTCAGTTTTATGGCTCAGCTGAATGTAGGGCGAGTTCGACCAACACTTTCCATTACATAGTTCACCGAAAAGCTTTGAAGATTCAACAGCGGTGTAAATCGTGCGTTTAGTTGGACCGGTCATAAAGCGCGAGGCGACCGCTGCCAGGAATCACTCCGCCGGTCATAAATGTCAAAGTTCGCGCGGTCCCGTTGCACTCAACTGCACAATCGGTGATGATAAATAATTATCATAAAAGGGTTTAAAGGAATATAGGATGAATTAGCAGCGCTCCGTGGTTTGTGCCGCGCCGTAGTGAAAAGTATATGAGAATGTATATAAGTATAAGCTATACTGCAAAAAAATATTATTCGTTTCTTGTTGTGTGATTCGTCTGAATAAATGTTTTTCTTTCTTTCTTTCTATTCAAACTAAATCCATTCAGCAGTTTTTGCGTGAAAGAGTAACGTAAATCCGAAGTGATTAGAGCTTAGGTATTATAGATTTAATTTTATGATTGTACTAAAGATGTTAATAAATATTTTAATTTGCAAAAATCTTTCACATTTACAATATCAATAGGATTTTACATGACCAGCTGCGCCTATTGAGCCCCTTTTTACCCGTCAGTGAGTGGGTGTCGCCGCTGCAGCCGCCGCGCCGCGCCGTATCGTCACTGTGGCTGAACATTCATCCCCGAGGCATCTCCGTTCTGTATACTCTCCTACTTCACGACCGGCGCGTACCGCTACATTCGAGTTGCGACACACATTGATCCGTGCTCCGCAATCGATCACAACGGATATAAACAGTGTCCCGAATGCGGACCCGGCCGAGGCGCGAGCTTACGACCAGACGAGCACTCGGGACTCATACCTTTTACAAAAGGATACTTGACGCGTATTGAACCAAATGTAAATAAAGATAAAAGCCCATAATATTGCAACAAATCACGTCAAACGTGTTCAACAGACACATTGGGCGCATGATACAACGTCCCGGCGGATCATATCGCGTGACAGCGCGCTCCCGTCGATATATCACGGGGACACGACAGGATAAAACACTATTTTTCATCCAGATTCCGGCTCGAATCCGGGTCAACGGAACCGCCACAGTACACACGGCGGGGCAGAGGGCTGCCGCAAATGTACACTCGCCGCCAGAAAAATAAGGAAATCAGTGAATTTACGCTGGTGAAGTTATTTACAGTTAACATAGCATTTGATGTCGACAACTCGAGTGTTTGTTTCAGTGTAGTTGTACAACACTATGGAAATGCTATTATAGAAGTTTATGCAACTGTCATATAAAGAAGAAAACACTCGTTACTATTATGAAACTCGCTGCGCTCGTTTCATAAACTCACACTCGTGTTTTAATACCCGTGTTATATGCAGTTGCATACACTACTTTATCTTCACTATTTAATGCAATTAATCAAACAAAATTTTAAAAACAAAACACATTGCGAAACATTAAATTCACGCGTACGTGTATTGTCACAGTGAACTTGCCGCCATTAAAATCTAACCAATGAGAGCGCAGCTGCGCGCGCAGGGCCGCAGGGCGCGCGCCGCGCAGGGCGCGATGTTATAATGAGATTTTACGATATCGATGTGGATATTATAACATCATGTGCAATTGCTTAAATTGAGTGTTTTAGTTGTCTGCGCTATAACAGTAGTAATTATAAGTCAAGTATTGGAAACATAAGTAGCATGTTACAACATTAGTGTAGATAAAATAATTATTGCAGTATTTCTGTGGGCGATGGTACACAAATACGTCAGTGCAGAGCGCAGGGCTGGCGGCAGGGGGCGGGGGCCGGGGGCCGCGGGCGCCGCTGTCACCCACAGGCTCCGCAGCACACAGACACGCAATTACAACCACTCGCTTACAAACTTAGCAAATAATTCCCTCGCACTGATTCAGACATTTTAATATTTTCATGAACCGTTTCATAACATAAAGATTACTTTATTTAATATGTACTTTCTCGTCGACTTCTGTAACTCGGCAATGACCCGAATAGGATAAGTTTTAGATAAAGGTAACATTATCTAGAAGTTGTTCGAGTGTGTTCAATTCAAAGAACTTACAATGACAAAGCGATCTGATATCATTCTATATCATTCGGCGCGGTGCGAGCTGACTGCCAAATGGCAATAATTTGTATAAACACAATCCTATACCAAATATTAGAGTGAAATGTGCGAGGCAGTCGTACATAACTCGCCAAGTGATAACACGCCGCGCGGACTGATGCATCATGAGTGAGGCGGCCTTGCAAATCGCCCATATATTAATAACAAGCTGCGCTCCGCGGTTTTACCCGCCTTGTCTCTTCCTGTGGGATCTTCGTGATAAGCCCATGATAAAAAACCTATAACCTTTCGTCTTGAATGTGGCTATTCAATACATCTAGATTTATTATTATAACAGCCTCCGTGGTGTTGTGGTTTGAGCGTCCGGCTGCAAGGCTGATCCGGAGGTTCCGGGTTCGATTCCCGGTGTGGATATCTCACAAAAATCTCTTTGTAAGACTGTCCTCAGTTTGGTTAGGGCATTACAGGCTGAATCATCTGATTGCCCGAAAAGTAAGATGATTCCGTGCTTCGGAGGGCACGTTAAGCCGTCGGTCCCGGTTACTTTCTACGGATAGTAGTCGTTACATAAGCCATGTCAGAGGCCTTTGGCGGCTCAATAACTCTGACACCAGGATTGGTCAGGTTGAACATCCACTCGATGAAGAAGAGGATTGTTATTAGAGGTGTTACAATTAATAATTCAATATCGAGCGGATTAGCGGATAGCGTGTCGCAGGTCGCCAGTCGCCGCTCGCCGGTCGCAGGTCGCAGGTCGACAATGATCAATCAATAAAGACAACAACAGTTACGCCCATCGTTTATACAAACACTGAGGCGACGAGTATCGCTTACGACCTGTTGCAGACTCCACGGAATTCTTTCGACAATGTAACGTTATTTATGGGAAATCTTTCGGCTTGGCGTGATACCCGACCCGGTAGCATGTGGGCAGCAAGCGGGATGTGTAGCGCTGTGATCGTTTTCATTATATATATGTATCTCTCGTTTATTAATCTTCACCTTGTAAAGAGTGTAAAGGTTAGTGCATAGGCCAACCCACGCGTCAGGACTTTTTAGACCAACTGGAATCTAGTTACTAAATAGCATAATGTAAGGATTGAAAGAACTGGGACCGACAATTTCATGAGCAGTTTAGTCTACTTATAGTGTGCTTAAGTTAAGTACCGTCAAGAGATTGCATGCACTACATTAGCAAATTAAATGGGTTTCCCTACACTGGTTTCCTTTGTTCAATACACAATTACCTACCGCTAATAATAGTAACAGACTAGTCAGAGTCAAAGTAAAATATTTTTATGCAGTTTGGCTTTAGAGCTTCTTTTTTCTTTTTTGAAAATACAAATAGCCTCCACGATTCCACTGCAGGGAAAAGGAGAACCCTCTCGAGGACTCTCGAGCACACGGAAATGACGATCAACCTTAAAACAGATTGCGGCCACCGGACCGTCGCCGGAACCTACTGTGGACGGATGTGATACTTACTTCTTGACGAGGATCTTGCCGGACTTGTCGGCCTTGAGCACGATCTTGGTGTGCAGCTTCTCGAGAAACTTGATGGTGGGGTTGTTGTACTGGTTCAGATTGTACGCCAGCGCAAACAGCTCCTCCGTCCACATCTGCACACACACCACCGTACACCGTACGAACACATTGTTATATGAAGGTAGCTCATTCTACCGAAAAACCGACTTCAAATAAGGTTTTTATGAGGACTATATGTTTACCAATTCAATCTATAAGCATCTCTCTCTTTCATATTCAAAAAATATTTTCGAAATCGGTTCATGAACGATTGATTAAACGATTAACAAACATACCAAAAAGGAAAAAGAACATACAGACTAATTGAGAACCTCCTTTGGTTGTTGAAGTCGGTTAAAACTGCGGGTTTTTCACAACACAGAACTTACACGAGTGCTTGAAAAACCGTCTGTTTCGCTTCGGATTTACATAGTTTAGTATAAGAGAACACGGTTCAATTGGTAGCATATAAAGGGCATACGATCCTGATGCCTGAAGCGCTACGTTTTACGCTCAGGGAACAACAGAAAACATGGTTTATAAAATATGTGCTTTGACATACCAAATACAATATACATAATATAATATACTGAGAAAAATTCACACACGGTTAATTAGACCCAATAAGCTCTAAGCTTGTGTTATGGAATCTAACTCACTGATACTACTACATATATATGTATATACAAATACTTCATAAGAATATATATTTGACACGATGTAAACAAAACAATGTTATATTTGCATGGTGTAAAATAAAGCTGTATTAAACTTAGGATGCTAACTGAAACTAAAACTGTGCCAAATGAAAGTTATAGTATGAACTATTAATGTAATGGACTCGTAGGATAACGTATTCATAGGCGAACGTATCGTCCGCAATAAATCACCCAAACGGGACGCGCCGGGCCCGTGAAATTATCACGAAAATAATATGAAGTACATATGTATGTTAAGACTATATAGATATGTTCAGATGCGAGGCTCCTGCGACCAGCACGGCATCGCCTGTCTGTCTATATGCCGCCTGTCTGTGTAGCCAGGAAAGTCAATCGAAAGATTAACTACAATATTTGATATTTTATACTTTCTGATATACCTAAGATGATATACCTATTTAAATAGATATACAAATTAATCACGACCTAAGCCCGGATCCGAGGGGTCAGGGCAGGGTTCACGCCCCGGGACAGATAGCAGCAAGTCAGAAACACAGTTATTGTAGAGGAGGTACATTCGTTACAAAAGCTCCCAACTTATTAAACGTTGACAATAGTAGCGTCGACATTCGCAAAACGGGCTCTCCATTGAATGCGAGCAGCGCTGAAACAAAGCTGTTTTTCAAAGTATTCGCTTGAATGAATCTCGATTAAAACAATTCGAGTTGGAACGCATTCGTCCGGCGGCGCGCGTATCGTTTCGGAACCGCGCCGGCTGCACCACCCGGTTATTGAAAAGTGTCGTACGAGCAAATATAAGTCGAGGAGCCGCCGGGTGACTCTGCCCCAGTTGCAGGTTCGATATCGGCACAATGCGGCGCATCACTCGGCCACATTTGTCACACGCCCGGTCCGGCACTACCGCTCCGTCGCACTCGCGTCTCTACCCATTATGTTAACTCGATGCTAACAATAGACGGCGCTCTCGCTTATAAATATTAGTATCGTGATTATGAATACTCATTTATTAACACAGGCATTTATTTATTACACAATTTATTATAGCAATTAATTTTTAAGCGTTATGAGACGTTACGAAATCATAAAGCCAAGCTAGCTAGATATTTAATGTAATGTTGTAACTTCAATTATGCTGAAATGTCATTGAAGTTAACACAATTTTCCACTGTTTGAAGGTGTAATCTCTAATTCAGCAGTACTCATTATATAATAGCGCAAAGACGAATGTGGTAGTACAGTGACGTAATATTCATAAATCAGTGTTAACGGTCGTGTGTCGATAAATCAAATATTGTAATGGCTAATTGTGCTATTGTGGAGTGCGCGGTAGGATCGCCGCTGGCCACTATCGGTGCATTCATCGGCACTTTGTGGCGTGTGGCTCGGCCACTTGCATCAAAAATGTAACATTCATCTTAACGTATGACTCAAAGTAGAATGGTCTAACTAAAATCTTGCTAAAGTGAGGGGTTTTATGCGACATACACTAACTATTACACTAAACGATTCGGTTACCTGAGCGATCTCCTTCCTGGTGCAGCAGAAGTTGATAAAGTTGACGTTGACGAAGTCGGCACCGTGGCACACCGACACCGTCTTCTCCTCCAGCGAGCCCTGCGACCCGATCAGCACCACGTTGCGGATCTTCGGGTCCTGCACACATCATTCACATCATCAAAAAATAGTTCAGGTATACGTTGTGGCCTCCTGACGGATTTTTAATCCGCCTACAGGCCTCCGACATGGTCGCACGATTGAAACAACCGACGCCGACAATTGAACGTGCCCACAGCACGGCAGTGTTTAGTTACCAATGCCAATGGATCTTCAATTAAGGTATTGGACGAGCTTAGGTTCCTCAATGCTTATCCATCGCGATAATTAACTAGACAAACTACGCCACGAGCGCAACATCACTATTGTCCTGGCTACATATTCATACTATGGACACAGAGATGACATACATAGTATTAGAACTCTGCGACTTTATTGGTCCAAATGTCGTTCATTATGAACAAAGAAAGAAGGTACTTTAAAGCTGGCGCCGATTCGTGTCAACTTTTGTTAATAGCAAAAGAGTATCGTGCCAAGAACTAACTTGTATTTGAGCCATAAGTCGAAGATGATATCTTATTCCAATGAGTGCCATTAATCCAAGTTTGTCTGAGTTTATTTCTTCATACAAATTGGTTCTTAGTCCTAAAAATAATTGGGTTCGCAAACCTTCCATATCATTCATAGTTAGACTCTATCACCTTCACGTTGTGTGAAGCAAGTACGCACCACATTATTATTATTAAAATAATACCTACACCGGTAACTAAAGATTGTAAATTAAATCAAACCTCAAGAAGAATACCTAATATCTCGGCGTTCTATAATTTATAATATTGCGCCAAGAACGGAATCGTATGAACGATCTGATATAAGCGGGGATACCTAAATCCAATTGTTGTACATATTAAAAGTAAAAAAAAATTTGGCGAATTCTTTATCTGGAATTATTAATCGAATCATTAATCTCCGATTGGATCCGAGGCAGGATATTATTAGAGCCGTCTCCATTCAGAGCGCACCAGCCCGATATTACTCTATCAGCAAAAAATTAGCGAACCGAGAGAATTCAATACGATTTATCGATTACCAACCTGGTTAAAATAAGGTCACCACCGCGGTCGAACCGCGGGCATTTGAGATATTATAGTGGACATGTCAGCGGCAACTACCAGGGCCTCTGCGAAACATCTGACTATGTGTCCACTGGTAAAGAGTCAATTTACATAAGATGGCATATACCGTAGAAAACTCATCTCGTAGAAATTCGGAAATACTTACTTAAACGGTATATCTGACGTGAATTGTTCATACGAAATGATTGTCACAAAGCCTATCGCGTCCGAACATACCGCACACTACACCGAGTGGGACGTTATATTAAGTAAGGTGGGGTAATAAATACCAATAAAGGTTATTCGTAATGCAGGAGGCGATGGGAACTAGTTAATGTATGCGAGTCATTGTGAGGGAGAAAGTTAAGTGCCGGGGTCGGGATGACGTCGGGCGACGGGTCGCGGGCCCGCGGTGTCAATACAGATACAGGTAAGTAGCCGATACAGAGGCCACGCTCGGAATAGAAGCGTACAGGGAGGGCCGGTCATACATTATGTAAAGGCGCGTCGGGCGGCGCGGCGCTCGTGCCAGGATTAGTTCGGGATCCTGTAGATATTAGTCCGCGCCCGCCGCGACAGGTACCAGAGTCACTTCACTCCACTCCGCGCCGTTGCCTCCGAGCGCCACTAAGTATCTCTTCCGCTTGACTTAATCCCAATTTAAATGTTCAGCTCATCCGAACGGATTCAACCAAACTTGTACTAAATTAACTCTGCAGTTGGCTACTGGAAAATTAGATGTCAAAAATGATCGCAAACAAATTGTTCCTCTTCGTAAGTGGTTACGATTACGATATACCGCTCGGAGCGAGTGGGTTCACGGGTTATCGTTACGAGTCCTCTTCATACATTCCATGTGACTTCATAATAAACAACCTGTCCTAAAAGCTTCTATACAAGAGCCGATATCATCAAACTGAATATTTAAATAAAATGTTAATAGGTATGAAAGAGATGCAATAAAAATAAAAGTCATATAAATGTATCGTAACATAAATATTTAGTCAATCACCGGGCGGAGGGTGGACGGGATCGTAAATATCAGGTGAGAATAAAGTTGTTGCGTCTATAAAATACGCGTAAAAGAGTATGAACATATTATAGTTGGGCGGAGCGTGCGGCGAGCGGCGTGGGAACTGGACCGGCGGCGGGACCACATCATCACATAATGAACCACAGCGGAGCCGCACGCTGCACGCTGTACATTACTGTGCATCACACCACATTCCGATATCATCCACGTACTACAGTACAGCCCATAATTAATTAACAGGTCCCTTTTCACCTTTCACCTAATGGCACAAATTGAAAGCCCCTAATGAGTTTCCCGGCATGGTGGCCATATAGTAATTTGTTACGTTTAAGTTGTGTACGCATTTCCCCGCTGTGTGTTGAGTGCGGTGTGCGGTGCTGTCAGTAGACTCCACACCCGCAGGCCCGGGCCCGCACTCCACCTGACCCGGCTCGGAGCCCGACGCCCGCGCCGCCTCCGCTCCATCTGATCCAATTCGACCGTGACGAGACACCGCGCGTCGCTCCGCACATTATACTCACAAAACATCACCCCCTATACAATGCTAAACATAATATTTGTAAACAAAACAATCACAATAGAAACGGTAAGCGACTCGTATAAATACACCGGACCGTAAGGCGCGACGCCGACGTCAAACTAGATAGGTAGGTATGACTCGCATAAGTAATCAGACATGAAAAGTTCTCTCTCAGATGTAGCTGTTTTCGTCATAATGATCGACAATATTTTATAACAGATTTTTCTAAAATTAGTGCATGACACGGAATCGATACCGATCGGGCGGCGGGAGGTAATTTTTGCGCAACAACCGACACTCTTTGTGTGACGACAATGAAGACAACAGAGGTGCGCGCCGCCCGCGCCCGCGCCCGCCGCCGGCTAAAGGTTAACGCTTTGTTTACACGATATTTAGTACTCGCACATTTCACGGTTGAAAACATTTAGCCCCGAACGCCACTGCATTACGCCGTACATTTATATTCCTAGCGTAGCATGTTCCAGAGGTGAAGCGCTCCACAAACACGCTGCGGCACAAGGGTCGGCCGAGGCGTACTTATACAACCGCAGATGGATAGAGCAGCGTGCTTCACTCTAGCAGACGCTCCACTCGAGAGCGATGATTTAATTACAACACAGCTTCTCCCGATACCTACATTCAGATTCAAAGCGGGCGGGTAGTATGAGGAGTAGGTATTCAGCCGGCGGGTTATAATATTTCTATAGATAGAGTACATTATAGTGAAAGCGTTGTTGTGTAGTGCATTTATTTAATTAACTCATTGAGAGGCATCGTCACTCTGTCACTGATCGTAAAGTGAGTTGTAAAACGTTTGCGAATGGCGGACTCGCCGGCATTTACGGCGGCTTTGAAATAGCGCGCGTAGGATATCGAATTTTATTAACTTCCAGAACTAATTAATTTGGCCACGAGGTGACAAGTCATTTACATTTATATATAGTTGTAGGTGTCGTCGAGCGGTCTATGATCTATATCGGCCACCTAACTAGATGTAACTAGTCACTCAGTAGCATAATATCGCGACACACATCTAGCTAGTGGGCGACTCTCGAGGATGTACTATATTTCAAAATACATCCTTGGCTGAGAATGATCGATGTTTCGATCGAAATATATTCCATATTTAGATCAGGCTCCCTGTCAGGGCTGAGAACCCGATCAATGAACTTTTAACTATATCATAATGATTTTACATATGTATTAACCCTCTATCACTCATGAACAGGGATTTGTTTGATTTTTTAGAATGGAATAGTAAACGAATAAACAAAGTACACGTATTTTTAGGTTTTTTATTATTTCAATTATTTTCCAGCAAAAATGCAAAAATAGGGAGTGTTGCCAGCAGGCAACTTACGCCTTTACGCCTAATGTAGCTTACGGGCAACAAACCAAACAAACAATTTGGCAAAAAAACTAAGTAAAACATAAAAAGTATTCAAAAATAATATTACACAATAAAGTGTAAACACTTACCTTTACAACTTATCCAAAACAGCAACAAAAAACACGCTTAACTATTTTTAATCACTTTTTGAAATTTTAGTCAACCGCCACTTTACGTAATTATCAACTCGCACAACAAACCAACAACAACAATCTCAATTTGAGACAAGTCACGCCATCTTGTGGCAATTTTTGGTATTTATTCGTTAGTCAGGAGTGTAGCCTATGGGTTACAATGCGCGATTAAGTTAAGAAATCAATTCTATTCAAGTTAGAGGGCTTTGACCAGTATGTTGCCTACAGTCTACTATATGCTACAGAGGGTTAAGAAAGATCAATTATGATTTTAGTAAAAAAAAAATTGGTCTCCTAACATTACTATACTATGCAAGCACTATGGATCAGGGATTAGAACAGCACATTGGAAAATGGTAACAACATAGGTAGGTATAATGATGGTAAAGTTAATGACTACTACATAGATAATAAAGGAATTATAAAAGAAGCGACTTGTCAATGTACTTACCTAGTAGAGGGTAGAGATGATACGAATTAATGATGATGATGATATGAATTACATGGGAATCTGCGGAGGTGTCTACGTACAGGAAGACAGGCATGCCACATCGCGTGATGGTCACACGCACGATTCAATAACACTAAATATAGGCAACCGGGAGCTAGTCGTTCGATTTTATAAAATCAACAGTGTTCCAACACGAAAAGTTGGCCAAGTTAACCGACACTTTGTACCCGAAGAGATGTGAAGAATGTCTGAAGTTTGTGATGTTAATGCCGACAGAACACTGAGAGGTACGAGGTTGTAATTCGAGAGAAACCGCTTTCGAGGAGCTCTCGAGGTGGGCAGCGCTTCGGGAACTAACAGCGTTCAAGTAATCAACTAAGTAGTTCTTCGTATCGGCAGTTATGTAATGCGTCATATACTCCATCTATTCAGTACATAGAGCTCTTAATTTTAAGTATGAATTGTATAAAATGTGACAGTATGACGGTCGGTGAGGGCGCGGCGCCTCAGGTCGCCTCGAGACACGGGCGGTCGCCAACTCTCTTAATTCATAATTTCGTTTCCTTTGTTTGTGTATGCCCTTTGAACGGAGCGCAATCCGTGAGCGTTACACTTCCATAATATAGCTCAAACGAGATCAACTCCCTGAATTAACAATGTGTGTAAATACGTAGTTCCTCTTCCGACTTTCAAATTGTTCTGTATTTTAAAGAACTCTCGCTCTGTCATTATTTAACAACTTCTGTACGAAATATGAAGCAAATTCAATATTGCTGGGATTAATGACAGCTCCTTCCACACACTTTATAAATATGAACTATAGGTATTTGATACGTCCATAATGAACTGTAAGAGCGTTTGTCCACCGCCGCCGGCACCGGACCGTCACCGGGAACGAGATGACGGCGCCGAAGTAGCGGTAGATACATTTAGAGCGTTTTGCTTTAGCCGCGTGTCCACCGCACATCCGTCACGTCATAATAAACTCGGGCCGAAATAATCTCGTTCCCGGTGACGGTCCGGTGCCGGCGGCGGTGGACAAACGCTCTAACTCGTGCCGTACGGTCCGGTCGCTAGCGGCGCGCGCGTATTATTCGCAACGTGTCAGCGGCTTCATACGCGGCTGCTGTAAGTGTTATGTTTTACAGCCGTGAAGACAATTATCGTAACCACCCCCGGCAAGCGTATATGGGATCATAAACCAGGAGCAATTCCTCTGATTAACCGTGCCATACGGTGCCGATATAGTTATAATGAAGCTATGAGCGATTTTAACGCTTGAGCTCTTTCCCCTAACCCGTTTCCCGAAGCGTTTTCGCTTTTAGAGAAATAGAGAAACGCTAATGGAGAATAACGAAATACATTGCTGACAAAAAGCCGATATTGAACAAACTCGAATTATTATGAAAAATAAATATTATAATAATAGTGTAGTTTCATAGCGTCCGGCGCACGGTGAAACATACTGCAAGTCGCGCACCGTAGCGGATGCAAGCCAGCAGATGTAGCGATACCCGCACCGTTACGTTATATTACGTTACGAAATATGTACTGTCTTCTTGGTTCCAGTGATACTATAGTATTCTATAGTCTATACGCATCTGAGATGTCCACCATATGGACTTGAGTATTTTTCTTCAAACCTATTCCCGTTTGTAGAACTCTAAAAACTTGGTTGGATAAGATTAGGTTAGACCACCACCACCGCGGTGGATAACCATGTTGTTAGAGTGCTAAAAACGATACTCTTGAATCGCACTAATAGTTATTCAAAATGCGACAGTTTATGAGGATCTGGATGAAAATTTTCATAGTTATAGATCAATATCTACAAGTAAGTCGGAAGCAAGAAATATAAAATGTAACTTATAAATAAATTGTATTTTGGTAATAAAAGATACAGAAATATTCGATAGGAATATTAACACTATTTATTATTAAGAGGGTTTAGGGCCGAGGTAATGTAATATCCACTGTAACATTGATATCCACAAACACTAAGAGCGTTTGTCCACCGCCGCCGGCGCCGGACCGTCACCGGGAACGAGATTATTTCGGCCCGAGTTTATTATGACGTGACGGATGTGCGGTGGACACGCGGCTAAAGCAAAACGCTCTAAATGTATCTACCGCTACTTCAGCACCGTCATCTCGTTCCCGGTGACGGTCCGGTGCCGGCGGGCGGTGGACAAACGCTCTAAGGGTGCTTTCAAATTATGCGTTTCGTGTCGGACCGCTGCGGTGCCGAAGCGGTGCGTTTGTCGTATTGTGAACGTACGATCGTGTGTTTTCATACAAATCGAGCAGCTCGGCAACAGTGCGGCGTTGTCGTTCGTTCGCGGTACCGACACGGTACCGACGGTACCGACACGAAACGCATAATTTGAAAGCACCCTTACATCAACCTTTTTACTGTTTTGTCTATAAACAGAGAGGGTGAAGAAATGTATAGAACGAGTACATGTGTCATGTGCACACTACTCAAACTATCAGTACTTTTAGAAATCCAAAGTCTGTGATGATTTCACGACTAACCAGTAACCATTGAACCGATTTGATTAGTTTTGGACCTCGTAGTCCCGAAACTCTCACAGAACGTGCACGCTGTGGATGAAACCGTAGAGCAGAGTTAGACGAAATGGCTATGTAGTATCTATGGAATGGACGAAAAGATACAGTACCTTTGTAAAATAACGAACCAAACGGAATTAAAACCAATAGGAACTTCACTTTACTTGTCATAGTGGAATACAAGACTAAGATTTCACTCCGATCCTTAGTGTGCGGCCACAGTGAATGCGCGGTGGCTTACGCGGTGACTTACGCGGTGGCTTACGCGGCGGCGGCGGCGGAGGTGGCCACACTGAGGCGCGAGCTCTAGTAGCGATCAGACGTATATCAGGGGTTGCAAACAATTTTCGATCAACAATACACAACTAGATTTCGGGTCACGTACAAAATCAAAGCTAAAAAATGTCCTCGTGAATTACGTGTGACAGCTTATTTTGTTTACTACCGAACTGACCAAAAAGTTTTAAAACAGTTCGAAGTTCAACCTAATTACAACAATGACACCTAGCAAATCTTCAAATATTTAAAATTACTACTGTCACTTAGAAACGAAAAGACAACATTTAGTGTGAAATCAACCTTAAGGACCTACAAATAAAGTATTTTATTCCCTTGTTTACCTTCCTTTCGTTTCGTTTCTTTTAGAAGAACTACAGATGGAATGGAGTCGTGTTGAACACTTAAATAATTTGTAATATGCACGTAAAAGTTTACTTAAAATTATTTATGTTTTGGGCTATCTAGGTTTGATAGTATACATACTTGTTTTCATTACGATTTTTTTGATAAACTTGATAGTATAACTCTGCAAATATAGATCCTAGCGTATATATTAAATAATAATGATCAAACTTACTGTCATTTTTGCTCTAGAGTTGAAAATTAACGAGTTATTTCAGAAAAACTAAAAAAAAATGAACTTAAAACAAGATGGCGGCGAATACTCTACCGGGATTAGTTACAAAATCGAAATTTATAAGTCCAACCACCCCCCCAAGACATAAAAAAAAAATCGCCCCCCGGATAAATAAATTATTACTACAAAACAAATCTACTCCATGTTTCTGCTGTTCTGTTTCACAAAATTTGCGCCAACGTTGGCCAAACATTTGTAGCGGTGACTTCAAATCAGTATTTTTTTTCAAAATTTGATATTATTTTGTTTAAAAGCTTAAAATATAACTTATTCTACATGTACTCACAGAAAGTAAGACACTCCGGCCGTTAAATTGTTTTTCCGGCCATTATTTTTGCAACTTTTTTGGCTGTGGTTCGAGGGAACTAAATAAAAGAGTGGCTCACTTTTCAAATGAGACCCTAAGCACCCAGACGTATTATTTGCGCTGACCCGAAATCTAGTGTGTATTGTTGATCGAAGCCATTTTACGTCAAAACGCCGAGCGGTAAGACCACTGGTTTGATACACCTGCCACCCGCTTGCAGTGTTGCCGTTCTAGAGACTTTGTCGCTGGATCTAGCGGAATTCATAAGTGGTTAGCGGCAAAAAAAAATGAGCTAGCGACAAAAATATATTTAGAGACTTCTAGCGGATTTTGAGCCGTTGTAAATGTGACTTTTTTTTCGAAAATATATGAAGAATAATGTGTTTTTTAAGACCACCACTACACCTTAACAACCATAAACATCCGTTCTGGCACAAAATATTCTATTTCAACCCCACAATGTGTCTCGTTCACAATCTTTTTCTAAATAGATAATATACCTGGTTTAATACTTATTCATATTAAGCTATTGCATAGCTTCTATCGCGGGCCTTGAGCGCGGGGACCGAATCCAGAAATTCCGTAACGAAAAAACCTCACGCTCCCCAATAACGCCATCTAGTGATAAAAAATATAACTATGCAATAGCTTTACCGCGGCAGTCCCCGAGTGCCACACCCACGTCTCTTTTTTTTAGCTGATTTTCAAATGTCCTGCTGGCAACATCCACGTAAAATGATACTAAACGAGAATTCCCCTGTTGTGATTTTTTGAATAAATGTGTTGATTTTATTTTTTTGTTATTATTTGTGAAAAATGAAAATATTTGCCAAAATTAAACGATCGGCGCCCTCTCAAAACCCCAATTTATAAGGCGCGAACTTCGAGATTAGACTTGAACGTCAGCGATAAGATTTAGCGACTTCTAGCGGATTAAAAAAAATATATTTACCAATATTTAGCGGAATTTTTCATATTACTAGGGACTTTTAATTTTGTAGAACGGCAACACTGCCCGCTTGTTAAGTCGCTCGCCGCCTAGGCCCGCACTGTGGACACAACGCGCGGATCGGTGCGTTTGAAATCACCGCGCGCGGAGTCGCTCGGTCTTGTCGCGCTAGGCTTCCGCCTAGTCACTTCAGTATGGACACTTACACGCGTTTCATACGTTTGATATTTCGCGCCCGCCGTCGCCACCGCGCTAGGCCCGCAGTATGGACGCACACTTAGTCTGTCTCAGCCTCAATTAAAGCTTAGTACTTACAAACCAATTAAATTGATAGACTCACGAAAGACTATTATCAAAAATGAAAAAAGTGCGGTTTTAATAAGTAGGTAAGCAATTATAAGAAAGTATGTTAATTAAAAACAAACAGAATAGCCGTGAAATCAAGCGAGCTAGCAGAACCGCTTGTGATTTCTAATAAAAAATAAATTATTGAAAAATTATATTTCTAGAAGTATCGTTTGAACTTGTTGTTCGGACTTACTGCTCAAAGTTTACTAAACGATGCTAGTTAAGCAACGTGCAATTTGGACCTACTCAGATGGGTGGCCGAGAGTGGCATTGGCGAGAAGGTCCGTTACGCACTGTTCGATGGCTCCAATCGTTCGACCACTTGTTATTCGGTTTCGAAATTCAAACGCTAGAGATGGCCACTAGCCTCCTAAAATGACTTACGGGGATAGTAGAATTGCTTGAATGCGGTAAAATGAGGACCAATGTAAGAAAACGGGATACAAGTTAATACAGTAAAGTGCCCCGTGGTGAAACAAGAATAATGTTAGGACCACCGCGAGTAAAAATAGAAAATGTATCTATGCGCCTTATGCTTATGATGTAACATGACAAAAAGCAACAAAAGAACCTTCCAACAAACAAACAAATTGAGATGTCGTCGTTGAGCAATCGAGGTGTTGTTATATTTAATGTAGGTAGTAAGTTTTTATTGAAAATATCAGAATATCGGTGTGTGACAGCGGGCCGGGCCGCAATGTGTCCCGGTCCCATTAGTCATGCGATTAGATCGCCGCGCCGCGCCGCGCTGTGCCGCGACACTTGGCGCGCCGCCAGCGGCTGTTTATTGTTCCTCTCGTATATTCACTTTATTGGACTTGTCATATTTGTGAAGGGTAAGTTTACCGTAAACATTCCAATATCAGACACAAGAAAACTTGATCAATACATCTGTACAACTCATACCCTTGTCAAATCACTAATACCTGTATACTTCTGTAACCAATTGATTTTTTTAAGTAAGGTTATTTTTTAAACCATAAATTAACCTGTTGCTATAAATATTACAACTGCTGGACATAATAAACAAATGGAGTTATTGAAGAATAGACAATAGACAGTATTTTTAATAATAGATATAGCTGTAATAAAGTAAACAATAAGACAGGTTCTTCAAAACACCAGTAATGTTATAAAAATGTTTATGTTTTACACAATATCCTTTCACAGACTTACACATGCAAGTACTTGTATTGTGTCGAACATTATATGAAGAATAGATGAATAATAATAATGATGATTACATTAAGGGTGAATACTAGACACCTTGATAATAAATCATTTAGATACAGTAAAATAAGGAACCAATTAATTTTAACTATGTGTCTATACTTCCTAATATTCTTGATCTATACTATAATAATATGTTATTTACATAATGTTACTTTTCATTAAATTAGAGTAAGTATCCATAAAGTATGCATAAGTATGTATACAGTGCTGCTTCTTTCATGATATTGAACTTACCATACTAAAATTTGGGAGACTGTTAGAAAGATTAAAACACATATAGTAAGCTCCGTAGTGGGGCAGGTGTTTATAATATTGAGTAAAGTGTTTGTGCTGACCTTGGGTACTTTGGCATGGGGTCCAGTGCGCACGTCGCGGATCGTGGCGATGTCCAGCAACTCCACCTCCATGTTCTGGTCGGTCCAGAAAAGGAAGAACCCCTTAGGGTCCACACGCAGCGTCACCGGTACCCCCGTGCCTGAATCCTGCTGTAATTCACACACATCATCATTCAATCAGCTTTCATCTATAGTATAGATGAAAGCTGATTAGATGCTGTTTAGATGGTATAGATTCTATACCATCTAAACGGTACAAATAACTAAAACTAATAAGCAAGGCTTCTTGATGAATATCTTCTACCATAAACATATTATGTATAAGACTAGTGACACCCCATGGTTTTACCCACATTACACCCATTCCCATAGGAATTTTGGGAAAAATTAGCCTTTGCTCTTGAATGTGCTTATTCAATACAACAAGAACTATTGTAATAGAAGTGGTAGTTCCAGAGATTAGCAAAGAAACAAAAAAAACTAAAATTTATTCTCTTCATCACTACATAGTATAAAACAAAGTCGCTTTCCGCTGTCTGTCTGTCTGTCTGCTTAGATCTTTAAAACTACGCAACGGATTTTGATGCGGTTTTTTTCAATAGATAGTGTTTCAAGAGAAAGGTTTTTATATGTATAAAAATTCCCGAAATTCCCGCAGATACGTGCACAACGCGGATAAAACCGCGGGGCGCTGCTAGTCTTCAATAAATTAGTGTTATAGAACAGAAAAATCTGCTATAGTGTAAGGTGGAACAGAAAGTTAATTAACACACTGTCCCTATCAATTTAGCTGTATATTCTAGAGATAAGTAATTGTAACAATGCCAACTGATATTTTTAATGATAATGGTACCTAACTGTATTATTCATTTAATTTTTACAAATACATATTTAATTTACCTAAACTGCAAAATTTGAATTAAGATGATTTGGTATAGGGGTAGAGATAAAATGTACATACACAATGAACATAATAATGTTTTATAATTGTCATAGGACTAGGTCAAGGAGGATAGCCCACAGGGGTTGTTAGATGAGTAAATAAACAAATGTGGGTATAACAGGGAAACATTGGCTTTAGGCAAAGGATTCACTATACATTTTATAATAACTTGATCACCCTACTATTCACCTATGTGGAGGTAGATTAGATGTTATGTTCTCAGAACTGAGTAAGTGAGCAATGTATAAATGCAACATTAGTTAGTACACAGTAGTACAGTGATCAGTGTAAGAGAACTCGCCCTACCTCATCCCACTTGATGAACTTCTCGCCATCCTGCAGTGGTTTGGGAACCTCTATGGGTTTCCAACTCACTTTGGCCGATCTTGAACTACTCATTGTGAATACCAAGACACGATTATGCGGAAATAACACTCTCGCAGATCGGTGCCGTCATTTTTCCCAGTACACACGATTTTCAATAACTTTACGCTCAGAGAAACTGTTCCCGCGATGGACCTCCAACCAATGTCCCGCCTGCGAGCTCTACACGATATTAAAATCAATAATGACTAGAGTAATACAACATAGTCCACGATATGCAACACCTTCTTATTAATTTGGCAAACAATGATTTTTCCCACAAAAATCTCGCCGTCGTTCGCCCGACATCGGCTCGCTCACTTCGCAGTTCGCTTGGCTCGACTCGCTCGCTCGAGCTCGAGTCCGTCCAGACTGACTGGACTGATATGATATGACAGACAGACAGAACGAAACGAACAGTCAGCCATGAGCTCTCAGCCATAGATTTAATAAAAACTGGATTGTATTGTATACTAATAATATGTTTTTAATTTTTATGGTATATTAAACTCTAAGACGTAGCAGTAAGTCTTAATTTTACTTATTTGAACCAAAGAGAGAAAACAGCCCGCATGAGAGGCTAGAGAGCCCTGTGTCCCGCTTGCACTGTTGCCATTACCAATAGTAAAATCACAAAGCAGTAGAATTTATTATTTTAAACTTTAATTTTACAACAGTACAGTTTTACCAAGGTTTGCTAGTTTGCAGCACATAATTGTAAATTTATAAACTTTTGTTTACATAAATTTTATTTAAATATGAAGGAACCATTAAAAATAGATTGTTTGAGCAATCGGTAAGCATTTTGCTTTTTGGATTGAAATCCCTCAAATTGACATCTATGTTATTTTGTCATTGGATTTCTTGTGATATTTTCATTTAAAATCGAATCCAGTACAAATATTGTTTGGTAAAAAAGTTTAGCGTAAAAGGTTGCAGAAGCGACAGCTACGCAATGTCATGTAAGACTATGTTTCTAATATTTTAGGTAAGAAATACTAAAATAACGATTTACATGGAACAAGGTGACATACCAAACATTGCCTGAGCTGAGACTTTTTGGAACGAAGTTCCATAGCGCGCGTTGCGAAAGGGAAGAGAAACATGCGCGGGGCTCATGTTTCTCTGTCTGTCTCTCTCGCGCATGTTTATCTGTCTATCTCTCTCTGGCGTGCGTAAGTTTCTCTGTTTGTCCCTCTCTGGCCTAAAAAATGTCGTTACCATTTTTTCCGTCTAGCCCCCTTTCGTAACCCGCGATAAATAACTTCATTCCAATAAACAAGTAAGTAAATATATTTATTTACTTACTAGATATACTTAGCAATGAACCCAATTATGGTTGAGATAGTGAGAAATGTTAATGGGATTAGTTTTTGTTTATTGATCGTTTTCATAAACCCAACAGCTGGTCACCCTAATTAGAAAGGGATGCAGGGCTCTCTATGCCTTCCTTGTCATGGACGTTTTTTTCGACAAGTCCGCAATCCAGCTTGAATATTGAGTCCTTGAGCTTGAGCTCAGCTCACAGTAATGACATGACAAGTGACAACCGACAGCTCGACGGACGGGACGGACTACACCTCCACAGACAGCAGAATATCCTGCAATTGCAATTTACTTGTCTTCTCTTCAAACAATTCTTTCTTCAATTCTACTTCAATTTAATTCTTCTCTTCAATCACAATGTGTCAAAACAAAGTTCAGTCGAATTGAAATTTTAAATCAAAATCACATCAAATGGTTCATTAGCTTTAGCTGCAGTGATTAGCTGTGTTCATTGGATTGTGCATTAAATTCAGACCATTCAGACGCTGACTATCCTGATCCTGAATATTGTTTGTTACATTGTTGACTGTCTATGTGTTTATACTAAAATTCATTTTACAAAACGTAGCTTAGCACGATGCCAGAAGTGGAGTCAACAGAGAGCGATCAACAGCAAAAAATTGAAAGTAGTCCTAGAAAAAGGATTCGGCATCGCAAGAAACAACTGTACGAAAACATTCTGAAACAAATGGAGTTCTACTTCAGCGACGCGAACTTGACTAAGGACCGGTTCCTGGGAGAGCTGGTGCGGCAGGAGCCGTTCGTCCCGCTCGACACGTTCCTCAAGTTCAACAAGGTGCGCTCCATGACACAGGACGTGAACGACATCGCCAAGGCCATGAAGCACTCCACGCTGCTGGAGCTCTCTCAAGACAGAACTAAGGTGCGCCTGACGCTCCAATAACTTGCTAATAATAATTGGAAACCAAAGGGATATTTTATCTTGTTTATCTCTTGTCTGCTGCAGGTAAAGAGGAAAGTTCCCCTTCAAAGTTACGATGCTGACTCGAGGACTGTGTATGTCGAGTCTATCCCGGTGACGGCCAGCAGAGACTGGTTGCAGCGTGTCTTCTCTGACTATGGGCCTGTTGCTTACATCTCACTGCCCAAGTTCAAACACTCACTAAGAATAAAGGTATTTTTTACAACTGGTCCTATCTTTTGGTGGCTGACATGTTGACACTGTTTACATTCATTTATATTTGATTTTATTTAACGAAAGTCTTGATGGACATTGCATCACATTGCAGGGATATGCATTCATTGAGTTCAGTGATGTGGAATATGCACAGAAATGTCTGAGCACATTCACCAAGCTGGGCTGCAAGCTGCCCACATGCATGCCTCCAGAGGAGCTGTCCTCCATCAAAATGTTCTCTGTGGAGGACACGCCGGAGGAGCCGCTCAGCAACAAGGACGACTTTGAGCCCCCCAAGAAGAAGAGGAAGAGTAAAGAGAAGCGGCCGCAGAGGGGACTTGACCTCAAGTCGGGCAATGATTCCGACAGTGATAAGAAGTTGGACACGCCTACTGTAAGCTCGCCACTGAACATAATGACCAAAATTGATAGAACACCTCAAAGCTTCTAGAAGATGCTCAAGAAAAAATAGTAATCTACATTTTATCTTCTTTAATAGTCATATTGTGTCCAATGTTTCAGGATGATGAAAACAAATTCGTCACAATGCAAGAAGAGGTATGTATTTGTCAATTAAGAGTTTGTTTATATTGATATACTTTGCACTCACACTACCTTGTATTTTATCTATATTTTCAGGTGTCACTTAGTTTAGCAAATAAGGATAATGCACTTAGCCATAATGAGATGAGTCACAATGAGCTGGATCAGGAAGCTCCCAGAAAGAAAAAGTCCAGAAAACGAACCAAAGAGAAGAAAGCCACTCTAGGGAACACTGAGGCTCCTAAAGGTAGAATATTGACCAACAGCAAGGCAACAAACTACAGTTACAAATAGTATGCATTTGGCTTGTCTATACTTCTATACTATAATATTATAAAGAGGAAAGGTTTGATTTTTTGTTTGTTTGTTCGTTTGTTTGTCTCAAATAGGCTCTGAAACTACTGCACCGAATTAAAAAATTCTTTCACCATTCGAAAGCTACACTATCCCTGAGTGACATAGGCTATATTTAGTTTTCAAAATTCCCACGGGAACGGGCACAACGCGGGTATATGTAACCTAAGGTATGAAAAACATGCCTAAAAAAATTGGTTATTGGCGTGCGCTACTAAATCTATTGATGATACACAAAAACAATGTTCTACACAATCAAAGTACATATCATTGCGAACAAATAAGTTCGCGAGGGCATATGTCTAACTATTATAGTTAAGCCACAATAACCGTTTTTAGTTAAAATTAATTAGTTAAAAAAGGAGTGTAATTTTAAGTTGATGATATTCTTATGATGATATGAATCTACATCAAAATAAATGGCTCTACAATCAAGGTTAATTATGTTTCTTTGTATACCTCTTTAAATTATTAAAATCGGACAGTTAGTTTCAGAGTTATGATGAGAAATATCACTACATAGTATAAAATAAAGTCGTCTCTGTTTCGTGTCTGTTTATCTGTATGCTTAAATCTTTAAAATTACGCAACGGATTTTGATGCGGTTTTTTGTAATAGGTAGAGTAATTCAAGAGGAAGGTTTTTATGTCAAAAAAAATTCCCGAAATTCCCACGGGAACGGGCACAACGGTGTAAAACCGCGGGGCGCTGCTTACAAAATAATAATGCTCGATGGCGGGTCTCTTATGGCTACTTACTGTTTCGTGCGGTCAAAGCGCGCGGGGATATACCTACCTACGAACTACGAACGACGAAGACGTGCTTTGTAGGTATTATCCCGAATTCTTCCTCACATGAAACCTTGATTGTGTATACATATATACTCGCGGGAGACATGTAATATTTTATCCCCAATTTCCCACTTGAAATTTTGATTGTGTATATTCCTGCGGGAGACACGCAATGTTTTATCCCGATTTTCCTACATGAAATCTTGATTCCCCGAAGCGAAGCGAGGGCGGGTCGTTGTGAATACTTTCTTAACATTATGTTGAGTGCAAAGAATGTGTTCAAGCAGGTGCTCTGTGGGGGCTTCAAGTGCTCGCCAAGAGCGAGTGGAAGGCGCTGCGCAACAAGTACCTGAACCTGCAGCGCAAGTGCATGCGCGAGGTGAAGCGCAGCCTGCACGCCGAGCCGCCGCGCCCCGCGGATGTCGAACTGGGTATACACATCACATTGTCACAGTACAACCGTACTGATCCCTATGTAAATGTACGCGTAGGTACGTAAAGTACGTACGTCTATCACCCACTTAACGATCGCCTATAAATGTCGATGGACAACTATGATCGCCCTGCGTGCTCGCTGCGACCCGCAACTTGTCGGTTTTCGGGCAGGCATCAAAGGAAATTTCCTAGATGAATGCATGCTAGACGAACGGGGCGATTATAGACGTTGATACACAGCACGATCATTAGATGACATTAGGGGTGTTTGTTAGTGTGCGCAGCGGCGGCGGGCGGGGCGGGCGGCGGCGCGGGCGGGGCGGGCGGCGTCGCGGGCGGGGCGGGCGGCGGCGCGGGCGGGGCGGGCGGCGGCGCGGGCGGGGCGGGCGGCGGCGCGGGCGGGGCGGGCGGCGGCGCGGGCGCGGGCGAGGCGGAGCGGCGCGGCGTGTTCGTGTGCGCCGCGCTGCCCGAGCCTTGCCGCGACGTGCGACGCGCCAAGGCCGCGGTACGACACACATCCATCCACACACATTATTACTTGTTTACATTCAAATTTTCTAATTAAAAAATATTATTTGACTTAAAATACAATTAGCAAATTGGTACGTTTGTTTTGCATGATTGCAGAAATCTTCTTTGAGTGGATGGTCAATTTGACCAATTCTGGTGTCAGAGTTATTGAGCCGCCGAAGGCCTTATGTAACGACTACTATCCGTGAAAAATAACCGGGGCCGACGGCTTAACGTGCCCTCCGAAGCACGGAATCATCTTATTATTTTCGGGCAATCACGTAATTCAGCCTGCAATGCCCTAACCAAACTGAGGGCACTCTCACAAAGATATTTAATTATTGCAGAAATCACAAAGGCATCCATGATCCACAAAAAAAAACACTACAATCTTGCCTTTTAATAAAAATATGTAATGAGGCTTTCATCTTTTCTTCAGATAAAGGCAAACAACGTACACGCGGTGCATGTGGACATCAAAGAGGGACAGAGCGAAGTTATCATTCGCTTCGACTCCGCCGAGGCGGCCAATGAGGTATTTTTTAATGTATCATTCATTATTAATCTGATTAAAATGGCAATACAAGTTGACACATCGGTCTGCAAACCTTAGGGTGGTAATTTTTTTTTAATATTCATTGATGTTGTGAACTCGCAGAGCATAGAAGCACCGCCGGGCGTAGGAGAGCGCGGTGCTGCTATGCTCTGTGGGTGAACTACTTCGTAGAAGTATAGTGGTAGCAAAACATCTAGTCCGATCTGAACACGAGGCGTAAACCTGCGCAGAAGTGAAAAATGGGTATCAGCGGGGCCCCCCTAGCGGGGAACATGCCACGTGACCGCCCTTGACAAATCACAGCATAAAGCGTATTTTCATTAGTGTGCTTTCGTTCTCTGTATGTCGTAGTCACGTTCGCTAGCTCCACCCACTGAGTACAGTCGCGCGCGATATTTTTGTTAAACTTGTTATTGCGTATTAAAATGATTATTATTTAAGATTATTAATTAAGTATTTACCTATATACTTTAGCACTATTCGATAGGAATCTAGAACAATATGTACCTAATCCCAATAGTCAAAATAATTAATTATAAAAAATATAATTCGTACATAATGTTGTTGCACTTGACTGTACCGTCGCGGGCCGCCATGGTGCAACTTCAGATCGGACTAGATGTTTTGCGATTATTATAACTGCCTCTGCAGGAGCGGATCCTGACAGGAGATTATACTAATTGAATTCTAGCTTATTATTATAGTAAGAAGATGTAAATAGAGCTATTGTAGGGTGGTTAGTGTGAAGTTCGGAGTAATGTAAAGTCGGTCTGTAGTACTGTCTGGCACGCGCGCCGCGCTGCCGCGTGCTGGGCGACGCGGAGCAGCAGCTGCAGTGGGAGCGCGCGGGCGCAGCGCGCGCGGCGCGGCGGCCGCGCGGGCGCCAGCGCCTGCTCGCGCGCACACAGCACCTGCGCTTCGCCGACTGAACGCCCCGCCCAGCTCCAGCAGGTGCCCGAGCGCTGCCCGGACCTCGACTCGACGCTTTCTACCTCTTATTACAGTACTCATTTGAAATACGAGTCGAGTAACATTTGTACTAAAATTATAGACGTCAATTCCGCAATTGTACAGGAAGTATGTATTTGTAGCATTATCCGAAATAAATGTTTCAAAACACGAGTCTTCCCTTTCATTTCTTTGTTTAAAGGAGAACAACAAAATAAAAACCAGTATTCGTACAAAAAAATGTATTAAGTCGATCGACAAATTCAGTCTTAAAAGTATAGTTTATAAAAGTTGCACGTCGGGAGGCACTGGCACGTGATTATTTATCGAAACTTAAAATATACTTGTATTTGTGTATATAAATAGGTAAAATCACAATTAAAATAATACAAACATTATCATCAAAATTAACTGTAAAATATTTTAACAACCAACAACCTCTTTGTTTCTATCGTGCCACAGAATGTTTCCGATATCTTACAAGAGACTTATAAAATACACAGATGCTATCATCATATCACATTTTAACACTTAATTTATTGAAAATTATTTATGCAGGGTGCTTTGTAATGAGTGGATTATTTGAATTCTACAATATCTCATGCCATGGCGGATTTGTTAGCTAGCCATCCAATACGCATTTGGTCCAATACGCAGTTCGTCCATTATGCAGTCCGTCAGATGTCGTTATCGCAGTTCGTCCATGCCGCTGTTCGTCCATATCGCTATTCGTCCATATCGCTATTCGTCCATATCGCCATTCGTCCATATCGCTATTCGTCAATTTTAAATTCAAGTTCCCGGTTTTTGATAAGAGCAGCAGGCCTATGATGCAACCATGACAAAATGCAACCATCATAGGCCTGCTGAAATTTTGCATGTACAGTGGGCCAAAAAAGTGGTCTACCACCCTACGGTCGAGATTAATTTGAACGTCATGAAACAACAAGGGCGATTATTGGTACTTATTTAGAAAAAAATTACCCTAACCTACCGAATAGTACGTAAAAACAATTTTCTTCACTGATCTGTAACCAGTTACGTAAAAACAATTTTCTTACTATTCGGTAGGTTAGGGTTATTTTTCTTTTGTATCAGTTACGTAAAAAAAAAACCCTAACCTACCGAAGAGAGTGGTCGACTGAGCCCGCGGGCTCAGTAAACCCTTTAGCGGTAGAGAGTGGTCGACTGAACCCGCGGGCTCAGTAAACCCTTTAGCGGCAAATAATCCAATCGAGTTAATACTTTTTGATACAATTGTACGTCATATAAATATGTGGTCAATCTGATAAATAGTCATACAAAGATCTGGTCAAATAACTATATAGCATAATCGTAGTTTGACTAAATCTCGATTGGACTCGATCTCGATTGGAATCAAGTCCAATCGAGATTTAGTCAAACTACGATTATGCCGTATCGGCTACCTAGTCATATCGAGACGAAGTCCTATAGATACTAACCCAATAAAACGAGGTATCGACGTCAAAAATCCACCCCAAGCATGATGGACATACTGCTTATTGGACATGCTGCGTATATGACCAAATGCGTGGTGGTCAAAGAGCGTCTTGGACATACTGCGTATTGGACAAAAAGCGTGTTGGACGAAAAGCGTTTTGGACGAAATGAGAATTTTTAAGAGTTTCTCGAAGCGAATTAAAATCTAAAGTTCAAATAAATTTTAATTAATATACTAAAGTTGAAACATAATTTATTACGATGTCCTGCTAGATCCATTCAATATGAACCACCCTGTATAACCTAACCAAAGAGCATTCTTACTAACAATGTGCTTGTTTTGTAAATCTGTTACATGGGGTAGTCGATTATTAATTATATTACAATTTATATTCACAATGATCTTACATGCTAGTCTTAAAGCTAGAGTGTGGCGGCGCGGCGGCGCACTCGCGCTACAACATGGGCAGCACCTGATAAACAGTGGCTTTCAATTACGACAAATATTTTAATACATAATAATCATACTTGGGTCGGATAAGACCCCACGACAAGCCGGTCACAACCTGCCGGCGGAACTTCAACCATGACGAAACTAATATTAAGTTCACGAAGAACAAGCACCATTACATTAAGTAAATACAACAGAAACCTGTAACTACTCTTATAAAAAATGTTAATAAAGTTATGAGGTACATAAAGTAACATAGAAAAATTAAGTATTACACTCGCCAGTAAATACAAATAGGTACGTGTACATCATGTTCGTAATAATTTCAATCTTAAGTGATTAAGTAAAATCCAGTACTTACGGAACTAAACTGCATGTTACGTACAGAAAAGAGGTAGACTTGAAAAATAATATATGAGAGGGGTGCGTTGAGGTTCAGGAAGCCTCCATGAGCCGGTGGACGGTGACGGGCGCCAGCACGCTGTGGCGCGCCGGCAGCGCCGTGGCGGGGTCGGCGCGGCGCGCGCGAGGCGGCCAGCCCGCCTCCGAGCGCGCGTCGTCCGACAGCAGCGCCGGCTCGTTCAGGGAGAAGCCCGTCGCCTCCGAGTCGTCGTGCGGCGTCATGGTGGAGTAGCCGTGGTCGGAGGCGGCGGCTGCGCGGCGGCGCGAGCCCGTCACCACGCGGTACGGCGACACGGGCGCGCGCTCCGGCAGCAGCTGCTCGGCGCCCGAGGCGCCGCGCTCGGGCTCGTCTGGCGGCAGGCGCGCCAGCGGCACGTCGGGCCCGCGCCACGCGGCCGCGCCGCCCGCGCCCTGGCGGTAGCAGTACACGGCCGCCGCCACCACCAGCGCCGCCGTGACGGCGCAGCCGGCCACGGGGCCCAGCGCCGAGCCCGCGCCCGGCGCCGCGTCGCGCGCGCCGCCCGACCCGTACGGCGTCACGGCGCCCACCACCCCGTTGAAGCAGCTCGCCTGCGCGGCGCAGAACGGGCTCGCCAGCGCCGCGCGCCCGTCCGACTCGATCTGGCACCACTCGCACCCGACCACCCCCAGGCACGACGAGTGACTCGTGTAACTTTCGCATTGAAAATCGAAACAAGATTTTAGATTTTCGGCAAAATTGTGGAAATAGTGTGACTTGTGGTTGTTGTTCTCGAGCATGAGGCCGCAGAGCGGCATGTCGGGCGGGGCGGGGGCGGGGGCGGGCGGGACGGGGGCGCAGGGCGCGCGCGCCGCGCACTCGCACGGGCACTCGCACTCCGCCTGCTCCATGCGGTTGCAGTTAAAGCACAGCCGGTCCACCATGCTGCAGGGGCAGAAGGCGCCGGCGCTGGTGCTCGCGTTCACGGCGCCCACGAACGCGTTCGTGCCGGGGACCGCCGCGATGTAGTACTGGTGCTCGCCCGACACTATGTTGGACAGAACCTTCGGCAGTGATGTGTTAAATTCGTAATACCTTTGTATAGTTTTATCAAAAAAGTTGTTGCACAGTCTTTTCGTGACGAAACCTTTGTGGTTTAACATGTCCATTGCTATCATTGACTCTTTATGAGTTATATGTTGTTGTTCTATGGGACCAGAACTGTTGGGGCCCATCAGTCCAGGGTGGGAGACCAGGTATCCTCGATTGTTCATGATGAAACACTTAACGTGCGGGATGGAACACATAGGCAAACTCTCCATGAGCAATTTGTACAGGAATCCCATAGTCACATCCATAGACACCACCATAGTTGGGTGAAATGAACTTTTCACCGCATAAGAAATGGATACGATGTAACCCGCACCACCCACGTCCAAATTAGGCGGCGTCAATATAATCTTCCCTGGATTATCAATGGCGTATGTGTACCAGGGCCGGCGCACCGGCTCATAATCATATTCGAGAACCGTTCCCGGGAACATGATCATCACTCCACTCTCTGTCACGGCATACCTTCTCACAATATAATTTGAATAGCTTCCATGCAAATGCTGCCGTTTGTAAAATGATAAAATAGAATTTAGGAAGCCCACATCTTGTTGAATTTCATTTTTGAGTCCAGGGTTGGAGAGCAGCCCGTGAGCCACACTCTTCAGGTAGGCCAAGTAGTTCTGCATGTAGGTGACGGCCTCCTGGCCGTCGCTCATGTCGTACAAGTACGTGAAGGGCGACTCGAAGCTGGACGGGCTCAAGTACACGGTGCCCTGGTCGATAGTTGCTACCTGTTTAAAATGCCTGCACATTTTCCCTCCTTTGGGAGGAAATAAATCTAGCCTATGAAATAATATTTCCTTGTTACTCCTGGTCAATATATAATGAGTGTTATTGATATCGGCGTGCGGGTCGGCCTCGGAAGCCAGGCACACGATGTAGAGGCGCTGCACCCAGCGCCACGAGTAGGTGGTGGCGGCGGACGCGTTCCCCTCGCGCACCGTCATGTTGCCCATGCTTTTAAGTAACATTTCCTTCTTTACTTCACTGATAAATGTACTTGTTTCGACATTTTCTATGTCAGTAAATATAATTTTATCAGATGTAGATTCTGGGCGGGGATAAAATGTGTGCATGAGCACCTTACCTGAAAAATCAATAACAAATGCTCTTCTCTTCTGTGACGGGCTTTTAAAGTATACAATATCTTCAGCCAGATCTGACCAGTAGAGATCGAGTCCGATGACGCCACTGGGCAATGGTAGCACCAGTGATATCATGAAGTCCCTTTCCGTTGCCTCCCAGACGGGGCCTGCCACATCAATGTCACTGTGCTCGTAGTTCCCGGGCAGCAATGAGATGAAGGCAGATGCCACTTGACCCAGCACTCCACTGTCGTTGATGTGCACTCTCATCACCGAGTGGTTAGTTGAATGGTTGTGCCACTTGTCAATATGCAGGATACCTAGAGAACTATTTTTGCTAACTTCATTCTCATGGATCAACCCTATTGCAAAATTCAAGTATTCATCTTTGTTCGGGGTATATGGGAAAATTTTCAGCCAGGTATCATTCTTGAGTACTTTGGTGTCAGTTAGAAGAATAAAGAGCTTGTGTTTGGGCAGAGGCTTGTGTTGCACCAGGCGCGTCAGCTCCGCCCCGATGTCGAACGGCGAAAGGCTGGCGGAGGTCGCGTCCAGCGCCGACAGGTACTCCCGCAGCAGCAGCTTGTTGTTATCCGTGGCATTGCCCACATCCGACATGCTGTTCACCCCACACATGTCTACAAATTTAAAAAACTCTGACATGTTGGTCATCTTGAGTGCAAACATGTCACTACTTTGCAAGGCATACGCTGTCTCTTGAACAACATCAATAGCATGTTGAATGGAGGGGGAAGTCATATTATTGTCTATAACAAACACTATGAGCTTGGGCTCCGGGTGCACAATCTTGTGGTACAGATATCTTAGGTTGGAATGAGGCATGGTGGTGCAATCTCGGTCCGTTGCGTAGTCCATGTGCGACAGGAAGTACTGTCTCTTTACCTTGAGGTCCTTGAACCTGCCCGTGCTGGGCTTGGGATCCAATGCTTGTATGTCTACATTGGCACTTTTGATAAACACTGACTTACGAATAGAGTTGAATGGACACGGGTGAGTGAATGACGGGGTGCTGTTGTCTTTGATTGCATTTTTCATATCAACTAAGATATTCTTAGCGGATGAGAGCTTATAGGTTAGTTTATCTGATATACTGACCAGAGTTTGTTCGTCACTAGTGCGATGTCTGTTGACTTTGTACGAGTTCCGCAACTCGAGGGGAGTAGTGTACTCACTTCTGAGTTCCTTTATGACAATATCGCGGAACTGAGTAGCCAGCACCTCGGACAGCCTCTGCAGGCACATCTTGTACTCGTCGCGGGTGCTGGTTTGTGTGCAGTTGTCTAATTCGCTCCAAACCTGGTCCACGACCAGACTCCAGGTAATAAATACAAGTATTAACTTCATTTTATCAATAAGTAAAACATTATCTCGGACCCAGATTATTTATATTTACTTAGTACAATGAAAATTTGATAATTATTAAAGGACGACACTTGACACTTGAGTCTCCCCTTGAACTTTTTATTATTCTGTTATTTATAAGTCATCTGTTATTAAATTCTTGCATGGTGCAGTTTTAAACCACAAAAAATATAAAAATTACAAAATAATGCAATGCAATGCACTATGACACTATCCACAACAATGAACAACTCAACATTGCCTCTAGTCTGTGCTCAACATCAATCAACACAACAACACAGATCAACAACATATGAATGAACTTGAACATAACTAACCACCCACAGACGAAACAAAACATAGATTAGTAGATTGAGAGTGGATTGAGATAAATAGATCTGCCGTATATATTCTAAGCTGCTTCCTGTTTCCTGGTCTGTGGATAGATAAAGACGGATAGAATTGAATGAATGATATGAACTAATTTTAATTCTTACTTCATGTAGTGATGTGACAAACTAGCCGTTACACAACTATATAGTTAAGATTTGGTTCATCAATATTGGAGCGAAGTTCCTTATTATCGCGGGTTGCTAAAGGGGGCTAGACGGAAAATGGTAACGACATTTTTTAGGGCAGAAAGGGACAGACAGAGAAACTTGCGCACGCCAGAGAGAGATAGACAGAGAAACATGCGCCTGTCTGTCCTATTTTCCACATATATTTTGAGGTTATGTGAACAAATTGTCAATACAAGAGTTGTAGATCATTTTATTACCTACAACTTTGCCACTTGACTTGTTTCCGTAGGACTTGTGGTTTTTCCGAAAATCGGGATAAACCATTTTTACCCCTGAAAACTCACCCCCTACCCCCTTCCCGACCTCAGATCGCCCGTAATTTATTTTTCCTTTCATTTTTATAATATTCTCCTCCTTTTCTAATGGGTTTCATCCTACTATTATTATTTTTAGTTTTAAAAATTATCGACACTGGTCTAAATGGTGTGTTTTGATCTGATAATTTTTTCAAGTATCAGTTTTTTAATAATCCAATCCAACCCTAAAATCAAGCAAAGCAGAACGAATAAATGAACGAAAATGAATGAACTTGTCTGAACAACGAGTATATTTTCTAGATCCATATGGAGCCGACCACAGATATAATATTTTATTACAGACTAGCTTTTGCCCGCGGCTTCGCTCGTGTGGAATTTAGTCTGCCGCATTAAGTTTCGTAATAAGAAGATTTATAAAAACTTTCATCCCCTATTTTATCCCCTTGGGGGTAGAATTTATCAAAATCTTTTCTTAGAGGATGCCTACGTCATAGTAGCTATATGCATGCAAAGTCCCAGCCCGATCGGTTTAAAATTGACAAAGTTTCATACAAACTTTCAACCCCTATTTTATCCCCTTGGGGGTAGAATTTATCAAAATCCTTTCTTAGGGGATGCCTACTTCATAGCAGCTATATGCATGCAATGTCTCAGCCCGATCGGTTTAAAATTGACAAAGTTTCATACAAATTTTCATCCCCTATTTTATCCCCTTGGGGGTAGAATTTTCGAAAATCCTTTCTTAGTGTGCACTTACGTCACTTGAAGAACCTTCCTGCCAAATTTCATGCTTCTAGGTGTAGCGTTTGAGGCTGTGCGTTGATTATCAGTCAGTCAGGACTTTGAATTTTATATATATAGATAATGCCATAAAGTATCACCATAGACTAGTACCATTACATTTCCTTGTACAACGAAGGTAAAAAAGCAAGTCGTCAGGTAGGTAGGGTAAAATTGTGGGGTAAAATAATCAGTAATGCTGGGGCCACACTTACGCTCAATTTATTGGAAAAATTTGACATTGACAACGGCATTGAATTTACTTCAATTCAGGCAAGATGGACGTCGACAGAGCTCTATATTTCATGAGAGTTAATTTATATTATTTGACTTTATTAAATCATTATCGAATAAAGAGACCATGTTTGCAGAATCTCAAGAAAAGTAATAATTTTGTTGTTACTCCACTCTGTCGCCATAGTACGTATAGACAAAAACGTGCGATTTTGAGGCAAATCCGTCGTAATAAGCAAATACGTCCGAACCCGTTGCGCTCTCGACGCACACTGAGAATACGTAGTGTGGCCGCTTCATGCATTTAACTCTGAAAAAAATGAAAATGAAATGAAATGAAAATGAAAATGAAAAATCTCTTTCTATGTAGCGATGGGCGTTAAATCAACGAACTAGTTGAATCAACTAGTTGACGTTCAATCAACGCTTCAACGGTTTATCATTAACTGATCAACTAGTTGAATTCGTAAACGGTTTTTTGTATCAACGCTCAAAGCAACGTCAACGATTAAACGTAGCCGTTTACACAAAACTTCGTTAAACTTCGTTTATCCTCGGGATTTCGTTGATAACTTCCGACGGTTTTACTAAAGTGAACTCTAAGTTCAACCGAATAGTGTTGTTATTGCCATAAGCGCGTTACGGAATTCGTCATAATACCTATTCAGCTAGTCCTAAGCCTGGAAAAGCCTGTATGAAGGGAAGATTTTTTAATTTAATAAAATAAATTGTGTAATAAAATAAATTTTATGCATGTTACAACGCACAAATAAACGCACCGTTCAGAACTGTAGTTAATTCGCCGACCGCCGCCGCCACGTTTCATTTAGTTAATCGCAACGTCGTTTACTCTAGTTAAATAAACGAAGTTAACAAACTAAAACAAAGAAGTTGATGCGTCAACTAGTTGAAGAATTCAACTAGTTAATCAACTAGTTGATGAACGAACGTCAACGGTCTCGTTTCGTTAACGAAAAAAGCTTCAACGACCCACCGCTATTTCTATGGCATATGGCATAGGTGTGGCCCCAGCATAACTGGCCACTTGCATTTTCTTGCACTTGCACTTTGACACTTGAATTATGTTAGAAAAAAATATTTTATTTATTGCAATACATACTGTTGAATATTCACTTGAATTATGTTAGAAAAAAATATTTTATTTATTGCAATACATACTGTTGAATATTTATAAATATTTTAAGAATACAATGTTTATTTTTAACGTCATTCAGGGTTTTAAATCTAAAATAAAACATGATGTGATAAAATTTTAACAAAATAAAAAAAAAAACATCACTTAGGTATTACCAGTAACTTGCCACTTATTTCTGTAACTGGCCGCCAAGTGATTAGTAACTGGCCACCCAAATATGTTTTAGTTTAATCTTAATAATCTTTATCTATCTTCTATCTATCTATCTATTTATCTATATTATCTATATTAATATTATTAATATTATAAAGCTGAAGAGTTTGTTTTGTTTGTTTGTTTGTTTGTTTGTTTAAACGCGCTAATCTCAGAAACTACTCAACCGATTTTAATAATTCTTTTTGTAATAGATAGCCACATTCAACGGGAAGGTTATAGGCTATTTTTCATCCCGAAATTCCTACGGGAACGGGTATAACGCGGGTAAAACCGCGAGGCGCTGCTAGTCTATTTATATAATTATAAAGCTGAAGAGTTTGTTTTGTTTGTTTGTTTGTTTAAACGCGCTAATCTCAGGAACTACCAATCCGATTCCAATAATTCTTTTTGTAATAGACAACATATTCAACGGGAAGGTTATAGGCTACTTTTCATCCCTAAATTCCCACGGGAACGGGCACAACGCGGGTAAAACCGCGGGGCGCTGCTAGTAATATAATATCTATACTTCTATACTAATATTATAAAGCTGAAGAGTTTGTTTTGTTTGTTTGTTTGTTTGTTTGTTTGTTTGTTTAAACGCGCTAATCTCAGAAACTACTGAACCGATTTGAATAATTCTTTTTGTAATAGATAGCCACATTCAACGGGAAGGTTATAGGCTATTTTTCATCCCGAAATTCCTACGGGAACGGGTACAACGCGGGTAAAACCGCGGGGCGCTGCTAGTAATGTATAAAAAATAACAAACACAACATCTATACTAATATTATAAAGCTGAAGAGTTTGTTTTGTTTGTTTGTTTGTTTGTTTAAACGCGCTAATCTCAGAAACTACTGAACCGATTTGAATAATTCTTTCACTGTTAGATAGTCTATTTATCGAGGAAGGCTATAGGCTACATTTTATCCCGAAATTCCCACGGGAACGGGCACAACCCGGGTAAAACCGCGGGGCGCTGCTAGTTAATTATATAAAACAAAAATATATGTCGGAATGGCGTCGGCCATTATATTGAAAACACCAAATCAGTCAAAGTCAACTATCTTTATTCAGGTTTGAATTTACCACCCATTCGGAAGAGCATCAGCAGAGAAGAATGGGCAAGAAACTCTGCTGTCAGCTTAATCTTTTATACACGGGTTTATTTCATAACAATCATAACGTGTGCACCGGGCAACCGACGTCGAACGAGTGAGACGTGTTTCTGTTCACATCGCCTTATATAGGATCGAAGTGGTGGGGTTAACCGTTGCACGTGTTGTTTTGATCCGATGAGGTTAGGCGCCGTCAAAACGTCCATCTCCGACACGGCCATCCTGCTAGCACACGTCCTCGTGTGTTAATCTGCAACCAAAAATCACGAGAGAACAATTCCGCTCGGCCATACCTCTTATTCATGGCCAATCTTGGGGATCTAGCCTTCATTGGCTCTCAATTTATTAATTAAAGGACCTTACTCATGATTACTAACAACTCAAATTCAGATTAATAATATGATCAAATAGCGTAAGAAATCACAAAGTAAATTATGATAACGTCTCATCTACCAAAACCCTGAGGCCAGTAACAGTGACAGACTCTGGTTCATTATTCACACACAATTAACAATTTAATCACAATTGATTTACTACTGAGTCTTTGTTCGCGGTCACAACACAAGATTTAGCAAACGCATTTGCCCTTTATGCACTTCCATTTCGGAATGCCGAGTCGTCCCATGACTCTACGGTCTTCGCTACCAGGCAAGACCCGACCACACTACCCAGGGCTACCGCCTACTGCCTACCCACGGACTACTACAAGTAGTAGACACCGATTTCTAACGGGCTACAGCTACGGCACCCTGGTGCGGTCTCAGACTGACCCACCGACATAAAAACCCAGTAACAATCAACAGCTTAATCAACCTCACTGTCTCCACCTTCGTCTGAGTCAGCTGTTACCCGCCCCACAGGCATCTTCCTAACGCGATCATGTGCATACTTGTAAGTACGTTTAGAGTTCAAAGCTTTTCAACGTGTAACGATCACCATCGTTCGCTCACTCCTGACCTAAATAACTCTACTTCAACAAAAGACTTAGTAAAGCTCAAACTATTATTCTTTTCCAATCAACAATCTTAACTATCTCAATATTCATAATCACATTGCTTATCTCAACATAATACTAGAACATCGTCAGGCACAAGTACCCATTAAAAATCAAATTAATCTCAAATCAAAGTAAAAGTAAAGTGTGTGTGTCTCCATTGTCCGGCTATCCCCGTAGCCCTAATACGCAGTCATCCCTGTGACTAGCTGTGATCATCCCAGTGATCACCCATAAACCTGATCATCCCTGTGATCAGTCACTCCCGTGATCATCCCAGTGATCACCCATAACCCTGATCATCCCTGTGATCAGTCACTCCCGTGATCATCCCAGACTCAAGAGGACACGCACAACTATACCACACAGTCAAAAGTGACTACAGTTCATCATCACAAGGCTCAGAATTACTAACAATGGGTACTTGCCCTTCAGACATTTTCCTATACCAGTCAATGACACTATATTGTGTACTCGTTCTCCTCTAAACCTCGCGGCCACAGTAATTTGCACTCGCTCGGTCAACCTGACTATTCTTCCTTAAATTCTTGATTTCAATCAAAAGTTAATTTCAATTATTATCAATCGGGAATCTTCAATGCTATGTAACACATGAATACTAGGTACCACGTCATTTTCAACTTTAACTTCAATAGACTATTAATCTCAAATGCACATTACAAATTGTAATAAAGCTTAATGTTACTTACTCATGGCTCATATTGTAATTTACAATATGAGCCATGAGTAAGTAACATTAAGCTTGTCTAGTCACGGCAACCAGCCGACCAGCAATCATATTGCTCAACAACACGCGGTCTCAGCAGACCACTCCACAGTACGGTCAATCCAGACCACGACCATCGCCGAGTTCGAACATTGAACTCAAGAAGTCACAAAGTCACATAGAAACCCTTACTCATACTCTCATATTTTACAACGGGATAAACATCCAAAATACTTTCAATAAGCTTTCTACTTTATCAAGTGGTACGAAGATTCACTACAAAACTCAATGTTAACTGACTCAAATATCACAAAATAGCTCACCGGATATTTCCCAACAAACCAATCATTACCGCAATACATCACCGATTTAACATCCAATGTGAATTTGTCGTGATAGATTCTTGAATAATTTGGAATACCGCAATCCCTCATATTCCTCAGGTAACAGGATTGAGAAGAGAACCACGTTCTTCCCTGGACGAGGTTCATCAATGCTCACAATAATTACCAGCATTGAACCAACATGAAAGTAAGAAAACATATTAGAACATATCACATTACATCACAAGATTACACTTGACTCATAATTACCTTCTTAACTCCACAATAGAATAGAGTACTAACTAACTATACTCACAGAACATTCCAAGTTTTATTACCAAATCATTGACCAATTCAAACATTCTCTACTGGTGGCTCAGTGGGCAAAATAGCGATCTTTATCATTCTCTGCTGGACGCTCGGTGGGCAATAGCGATCTTGATCATTCTCTGCTGGACGCTCGGTGGGCAATAGCGATCTTGATCATTCTCTGCTGGACGCTCGGTGGGCAATAGCGATCTTGATCATTCTCTGCTGGACGCTCGGTGGGCAATAGCGATCTTGATCATTCTCTGCTGGACGCTCGGTGGGCAATAGCGATCTTGATCCCACTTCTGATGTCGGAATGGCGTCGGCCATTATATTGAAAACACCAAATCAGTCAAAGTCAACTATCTTTATTCAGGTTTGAATTTACCACCCATTCGGAAGAGCATCAGCAGAGAAGAATGGGCAAGAAACTCTGCTGTCAGCTTAATCTTTTATACACGGGTTTATTTCATAACAATCATAACGTGTGCACCGGGCAACCGACGTCGAACGAGTGAGACGTGTTTCTGTTCACATCGCCTTATATAGGATCGAAGTGGTGGGGTTAACCGTTGCACGTGTTGTTTTCATCCGATGAGGTTAGGCGCCGTCAAAACGTCCATCTCCGACATATATATTATAGGCATAAAATTAACATTAAGTAGATCGAAAATAATACGACATAGGAACTTTCTACTTCACACAAACAATAAATAAAAAAATAAACATTTATTGAGTTATAAACAGTTAACTATAGGTAAATTAAATAAATACTAGATAAGTCAAAAATATTAATAAATACTAGATAAATCAAAAATATTAGACGGTATTCAACTAGGTACCTATATAATTTATTTTTAACTAAATCATAAATAAATTAATATCAATAACTAAATCAAAAATTTGATATATGTAATAAAAAAAACTTTGTGTTTGGATTTTTTATTTAGAACTGGAGGCTACTTCTTATTAGGACTCCGAATTGTTAGCGGCCTGTCGAATGGAATCATCAATAAATCTATACTAATATTATAAAGCTGAAGAGTTTGTTTTGTTTGTTTGTTTGTTTGTTTGTTTAAACGCGCTAATCTCAGAAACTACTGAACCGATTTGAATAATTCTTTTTGTAATAGATAGCCACATTCAACGGGAAGGTTATAGGCTATTTTTCATCCCGAAATTCCTACGGGAACGGGTACAACGCGGGTAAAACCGCGGGGCGCTGCTAGTTTCAAATAAAGTTCCTTTTGGCCTACTGTGGACATTTTACTATTTTTCCGATGACCTGTTGTGAAATAAGTAATGGTATTAGTGACTAGTCTCAAACTTACCATCTATGCCAGTTACTGATTAGAGTCGACAAATGTACCTTATAACAAATTATACAATAATAATATACTTCATATAAGTACATGATAAATACAAGTTATGTTTAGATAAGATAAATTTCACTAATAGGTAACGCTTTAGCAACTGACATAGGTACCTACCTATGCCAGTTGGCCACCTGGCCAATAACTAAAAAGATCCAAAAAAAATCTTCAGTAACTGGCCACCCCTCCCTGCAATTATGACTTATTTATTTCACATGTTAAACACGAAGAATTATGCAATTTTTTCACAAACACAATGCAATTATGACCCATATTTTAAAACATACCTTACCCATTATCAGATAACTTAGTGAAGAGTAGGTATCCTGTCAAGAAACTTACGCCGACTGTTAAAAAATTACGGAAAGCTCTGGGGAAAAAAGTTAGACTGTTAAGAAAGCAAAATGACAAAGCTACACTCTAAACATTTAGGGTGGGATAAGTTTACAAAGTTTTACTAGGTTAGGTGGGTATAGGAACATAGACTAGACAATTAGGCATACACTAAGTATTTACCAAAGTCAAGCAATGGCTGTGTGTAGTGACTAGGTGTAGGGGGTTGCAAAGTGTGAACATATTATGTTTGTATTGATTGGGGGGAGGGCGGGCAGAGCGGGCGGCGCGGCTGGCGCGGGCGGCTCGTGGCGAGGGTGACTTACCGTCCGATCATTAACCTAGTTAGTGCGAGGCGGTGCGCGGTGTGGCCGAGCTGGCTAGTGAATGGTGGCACTCGGCGGCATGCAGGCGCCGTGCGCAGAGACGCCGCCGCCGCCGCTGGCGGGGCTGTGGGAGCGCGTGGTGCGCGCGCGCGCGCCTCCCGCCGGAGGGGACGTGGCGCTGCTGTACCGCGCCATCCGCGAGCGCCTGGCGCGGCCCGAGGCCGAAGTGCGCCTGCACGCGCTGCGCGTACTGGCCGAGCTGCTGCCGCTGTCGGGCAACGCGCTGGCCTTCCCCTTCGACCAGGCCGTGGACAACCTGGGCCACTGCTCGCCCAACGTGCGCAAGGCGGCGCTCGACGCGCTCAAGGTGTTCTGCGCGCACTGCGAGGAGCCCGAGTGCGCGGCGCGCGCGCTTCTCGACAAGTGCTACTACCATAACATCCGCCCGCGCTCCGCGGACCTGGACGCCAAGCTGAACGTCATCACCGGCCTCATCCTGTCCATCCCCTCCGTGATGGCTATCCTCAAGCGGCGCAGCCCGGCGCTCGATACCTTCCCCGTCTACCAGATCCTGGGAGAGAAGTTGTTCGACCCGGTGCACAGGGACGTCGCGTATCGCGCGCTTCTTAAACTCCGTAAAATCAACGGCTCCCGAGACTATATGAGCTCTATATCACGATTGGATCCCAAAATTCAAGAGAAATTCAGATTTCTTTGTGAAACCTACGATGAAGATTCTCTAGACGTTTATTACGCTCCGAGGAAAACGATGTACGGCAATGAGCGGCACCGGGCGAGTGCCGGCTTCAGCCCCCTGGCGAGCCGGCCCACGCCCGCGGCCGCGCCCGCGGCGTACGGCTCCGCGGATTCCTCGTCCGAGGAGTCCTACGGACCGGCGGCTCCGCCCCTCAACAACTTCGCCAAGGTGATCATCGAGACGGAGATCAAGTTCGACTCGGACACCGCCATCACGATGACCGTGCTGGAGGAGAGCGAGGAGTCGCGCTCCGAGTGCAGCGAGCCGCGCGCGCTCAGCTCCGACGACGAGGACCCCGACGTGGTGGTCAAGAGGGTGCGCTTCGGCGGAGAGGTGGTCAAGATCCGCACCCCCGATAGCGACGCGCGCGCCAGCGAGGACGACTCGCGCGCGCCGCCCTCGCCGCCCGCGCCGCCCGCGCCCGCTCCGCTCGACGCCAGGCGGGAGCTTCCACAAAAACAGGTTCAAATTAAGGTTCCAAAGAAGAGTGGTATACCACTGCCAGTTATTAAAAATAAAACGAAAGTAGACATTTTACCTAGTTATAATGGAGTGAAGTTAAAATCGAAATCATTGAGTGAGTTGTACGATTACTTTAGATGTAAGAACGATACAGATACGAAATCCTCCGAGTCTAGTTTCGGCGTGTCGATGCCGGAGGCGAGACCCGCGGAGGCGGCGCGGGGCGGGGGCGGCGGCGCGCACCGCGAGGTGGAGGTGCTGCACAACCTACAGCGCGAGCCCGTGCTGTCGCCGCGCTCGCGACACACCATACACCTCGACGAGGACGGGTCGGTCCAAAGCTTGTGCTTATTGCTTGTTTATGTAATACCTTGATTGATACTAATTCGATGTGATATCAACTATGACAATAATTGTGTCAGGTTCGTGTTGAACCTTCTGGGATCGTCGCCACCGCCGGAGCTGTTGTCCCCCGTGGCGCCCCCGACGCTGAAGGCACACTACGACTGGGAGGCCCTGGGCATAGTGCCGCAACACGTAGTGGAACAACTGCACAACACGGTCAGTAACCAGCGCCAGCGGCCGTCAGCCGAGGAGGAGGCAGGTGGTGTCGACTCATGTCCTGGTGTGTGTGTGTGTGTGCAGGAGAACTGGATCGGTGCGGTGCGGGCGGCGGACCAGCTGCACGGCGCGCTGCTGGAAGCTGGCGCGGTGCGGCGCGCGGAGCCGGCGGCTGGCTCGCTGGTGGAGCACATGTTCGCGCTGAGCGAGGCGGTGGCGGCGGCGCGCGCGCCCGCCGAGGGCGCCGTGTGCGCGCTGCTGCGCGGCGCCAGCGCGGCGTGCGCGCGCGCGCTCGTGCCGGCGCTGGCGGCGCGGCTGGCCCGCGAGCCGCCGCCCGCCGCGCTACCGCACGCGCTGCTGCACCGCCTCGCGCTGCACCACCTCGTCGATCTCATCTTCGAGCCCACGGTCATGCGGGTCAGTCACTCACTCACGACGCACGCATGCGATGCGGGAGGTAGTCCTGGAAACGGTTACGATGTCCCACTTAGATACATATTATTTACATACTGGACGATGCTCACTTTCCTAGTAAAAAAGTTGTAATTTATCCTTATTTGTACATTATCTAAACATAGGATGGTGTGTATTTGGTAGTTGGCCAGTTCCTTTCACTAAATTAATATTAGGTACTAGCTGACCCGGCGAACTTCGTACCGCCTTAGCGTAGCAATGAGTGCATCATACTTTCCGAACAAACAATGCTCTTTCAATATAGTCTATGGCTGTGAATGACATTGACATTCGTTACGCGTGTTTTTTTAAATATGCAAAATTAAATGTATAATTTTCAATATTTCTGAGAGATTTTCTTAATATTTTTTTCCGTAAGAACCTTCTCCTAATAATAACAAATACAATAAAAAAAGAATTAGTGAAATCGGTCCAGCCATTCACGCGTGATGCGACGACAATAAAAAACGGGTTTCATTTTTATATATATAGATAACTTTTGAATTATTGCGAAAAAAATAAAATAAAAATAGTTTTGTTATAAAACTAATATATACTTAATCTTTCCATTTATCACAAAAATTTTTTTTTTCAAAAGCCCAATTACTACGAATAAAATTCTAGCTCGTATCAGTAGAAAGTAGCGCTCGTGGCGTAGTTTGACTAAGCGATGTTATTTCATTACAATTGTTAAGCAACGTGCAGCTCGACCCCTACTTGGTTTTGTGGCCGATAGTGGCTTTTCTATCTGAGCGTTACTGTGCTTTGTAAAGCACGTTAAGCAGTCAGTCCCGGTTGTTTCAATCGTCAGACCATGTCGGAGGTCTTTAGGCGGTCTAAAAACTCCGACACCAGAGTTGGCCCTACTACTCAAAATGTATGAATGAAGTAGAAACTGAATTCTCAGTAGAGTACGCAGTAAACTTGTATAATGTACTAGCAGCGCCCCGCGGTTTTACCCGCGTTGTGCCTGTTCCCGTGGGAATTTCGGGATAAAATGTAGCCTATAGCCTTCCTCGATAAATAGACTATCTAACAGTGAAAGAATTATTCAAATCGGTTCAGTAGTTTCTGAGATTAGCGCGTTTAAACAAACAAACAAACAAACAAACAAAACAAACTCTTCAGCTTTATAATATTAGTATAGATATTGCGGCGATAGGTAGGTTCAGATAATTTCTACGACCTTGAATAGGCTCCTTTAGCATTCGTTTAATTTCCGCCTCCATTTAATTAACGGTTTCAAGGCTTTTTCGGTGATATTGTAAACCGACCACAACCTTGAGCTCTATAATAGAAAATTTCCTAAAGCCTATTTTGTTTTAATAGACTATTGAGGAACGAAGCGTGTTACCTACCTATAGGTTGAATAGGTACTTACTAACCTACAGACTAAAATCAATATCCTATATACCTACCTAACTATAATAAATAATTTAAAACATTAAATGTGAGCCAAGGGTTCCTGAAATATTTGTTTTTAGATTCCCTTGTCGAACGAAATTTTTTCATATTTTGGCTTGGGCCCTTTGTTCTATGTAAGTTACTTATTTGACGGGGATAACCTTGTGTTAGAAAATCATATTTTAAATTAATAAACTCTCGTTATAACATAACACATTGAGCCACTACGACTACTCAAAATGTTAACATACAATGTTAAATAAAATAAATGTTATTGTTCATTAATTGTTGAATGAACAAAGAGCGAGCGCGGAGCGCGAGCGAATTTTCGTTTTATTCCTTTTTGGCTAATAAGAATAGACTAGTGCAATTAGCTCCAAAAATGGTTAATCTTTCACGAAAAAACTACTGGACGGATTTGGATGAAACTTTCCAGTAATATAGGTTATGCATCAGAATAACATATTTTATCCCGAAACATTCAAATTCGAGATTTCTTCGATTAATTGCATGTTCTGAGAATATTTACTATGGTAATGAATATGTTTTTACACCATCAAAAAGTAAAGATTTCAACGAACATAGAACCCACCGATTTTTAAAAAAAAGCAAGTAAAAGAAGAACAAAAGGATATTTTTTGATCATTTTAATGCAATTCTTTTCTTCTTGGTGATTGTGACTAAATCTAATATAATACTTTAAAAATAATACTTTTTTATGATCAGAAAACTTTAGTGCGCGGGGCCCCCAAATGCGCGGGGCCCGTAGCATTTGCTATCTTGCTACGTGGCTAATCCGGCACTGGTTGATAGGTACAAGTTTGCAGATGGCGAGCGAGGTGGGCGCGTGCAGCGCGGAGGAGGGCGCGGTGCGCGCGGCGCTGTGCGTGGCGCGCGCCGCCGGGCCCGCCGCGCTGCTGGCCGCCGTGCGCCGCCGCCTGGCGCCCACGCAGCGCGCCGACGCCTTTTGTCGCAAGGCAAGACGCGCGCACCCACACCCTGTCCCCCGACCCTCACTCGACCTCCTAACCGACTGCCTGTTGCAGCTCCGCGACCGCCTCACCAGACCTCTCGAGAACATCAAGCCGAGCTCCTTCGCCAGGTGAGTGGTCGCTGGTTGTATGCGGTGCACCGGCTAGGAGCCGCTCTGTACCCGACGTGTACCCGCGTGTGGTTGCAGGCGCTCCCAGCTGCCGGTGCGCGGGCGCCGCGCGCGCAGCACGCCGCCGCCTGCCGCCCCGACGCCCCCGCGCCGCCTGCGACCTCTGCCGGATTCTGCGCCTTTGTTCGGTACCAAATTCATTTTGAATTGAAACTACGCGTACCGTACACTTCGCTTTTATTTTATACTAGCGGTACCCCGCGGTCTCACCCGCAGCGCCCCCGTTCCCGTAGGAATTTTGAGATTTTTATTCCAAGTTTTCATTGTTTTTAAAATGTATTCTGCTATTCAGGGCGGAGACAAATCCAACGAAACAAATGCCAAAAAGGGAAGACTTAGGTATAGTTCCGTCAAGTCCGTCTGTCCGTCTGTCTGTCCGTGTGAGCAGTGTGTCCCACGCTTAATTTTTTAACTGCTAAGTGTAAAACTCTAAAAACATTGCAAATATAGAACTCTACTCTCATCGGCAGGGACTCAGCCTCCGAGAGACGACATGGTAAAGCCTCTGTCGCCGATCCCGCTCAGCGACAGGTGAGTCACATGGCCAGAGAGAACCACGCCACTACGAGCTACGAGTAGATCAACATATCCTTGTATTGAACCCATCCTTCTTAAATGTGATCCCTAGTGTAAAACTAGAGAAAATTATTAGTTCCAAGTAATTTAACTTCCTATTAAACCCAATTTTTTAAACTTTGTCAAATATTGGTCGGTAGTTGAAAGAATGACAGTAGGTATTATAATGGGGTGAAAGAACTCAATTTAATTGTAGCAGACAGTCCCTCATCAAAGTACATAATCGGTAACGATTCCGTAGGTCGCGTGCTCGGCCGCGCGCCGCGCGGAGCGGTGACCGCCGCGCGTGTTCGCGGAACTCGGGCACAACGACACGTCATCAATATATTATTAGTACCCCGACTCAAACGGGGAAAGGGGTCACAAAGTCGTACTCGTATACCTGTCAATAAGTAGGACATTATCATAAAACTTCTATCTAAGTAAGAAACACTATTAGGTATATTAGGTAATCCTAATCCGTTTTATATATAGCCCGACCCTAGTCCGAACATATTTTGCTCTATAAAAACCTTAGCAACGTGTAATTTCTAAAATCGCTAGAAAGTGCAGTAACCTATATTAATAAGATAATATAGATTATTGATAGAAATATAAGTGAGTAGTGCAAGGGTATTTAAGTACATTTATGTTAGTGATAGTGGGTTCCACCACAGACGGCGGGCGCGGCGGGACGGTCTCCTCTCACCACTGTGGGTGGCTCGGACATGACGTGAAGTAGTATGGATGATACTTACGGTTATTTCCATCCCTACGAATGCCAGAACCAGGAATAACTTTCTGAAACACAAACCTTGGTAGTGAAGCGGCAATTAATGACAATAAATGAGTGCTAATGAATGACAGCTCCTCTGCCTCCGACTTTTCATCACTCCCACTCAGCAGTGGTGGACGATGCTAGACTTTCTAGACATCTATCTACACACGCAAGATTGATGAAAACTTGCACATTGTACATCTGGTATACTTTTTAAAGCGTCCAATGTACCTGTGGCCTGCTAGTAGCTGTGTACGAAGGAAAATCAGTCTTTGCTTTTATGTGTGCTGTTTGGTGCTTACATAATACATGTATAACTTTTCTGAACTCTGATAATAGGTGAGAGTGGTAACTGCGAACACCTAAGGGAGAACTGAAATAAAACAAAAGTCGTAAAAATTATGAATGCTATTTATTATTGAAAGTCTAACTACTTCACTACATAGTATAAAACAAAGTCGCGTCTGTTTGTCTTCTGTTTGTCTGTATGCTTAAATCTTTAAAATTACGCAACGGATTTTGATGCGGTTTTTTGTAATAGGTAGAGTGATTCAAGAGGAAGGTTTTTATGTAAAAAATATCCCGAAATTCCCACGGGAACGGGCACAACGCGGGTAAAACCGCGGGGCGCTGCTAGTGAATTAATAAAGCTTAAGATCTCACAGTCCTCATGAATAAAATTTCAATACAAAATCAAATATTTATGAATAAACAAAACCTAGGTATCCGGGATTACCCCATAGCACGTGGGTAATTACGGATGGTTTGAATTCTATCATTATTTAAATCTATACTAATCTATACTAATATTATAAAGCTGAAGAGTTTGTTTTGTTTGTTTGTTTGTTTGTTTAAACGCGCTAATCTCAGAAACTACTGAACCGATTTGAATAATTCTTTCACTGTTAGATAGTCTATTTATCGAGGAAGGCTATAGGCTACATTTTATCCCGAAATTCCCACGGGAACGGGCACAACGCGGGTAAAACCGCGGGGCGCTGCTAGTCACAGATAAATCCTTTTGATGAACTTTCACTACTCGTTAAGTTTTCGTGGGCTCCATAGATTACATTTGTAACATTTTATCCAATCGTTATTGGGAGGATCTTCATGCTTTACGTCATAATTTTAGACACCTTTTCCATTTCACTCAAACATTACGTAAAATTGTTGAAAATTAATGAAGTCATCATATTTTGTACAATAAGCGTGTTGTCACTTTACTACTGTTTGTCAGGCTTTACGTTCGAAATCGGCTTCCGATTGCATCACTGGGAATATGGTTTCCACTCCTTCTAACAAAGCCAAACATGGGCGTCCGCGATTACTCAGCTTCCGTGATTACCCCACTCTTCCTGATTACATAGGTATATACAATCTACACCTATATTTATGAAACTGTGCCTTCAATATGCGATGGAGGGTTGAATATATAATATCAGGTGTTGGTCTTGGGCAGCTAGAGTGTGTGTGTGTGTGTGTGGGTCCCGGCTCGAGGCGGTCGCGTGTCGCGGCTCCCCACTGACCTACATTACGCCGCGCCGCCGCGCCGCGGCCGCCCGTGAGGGCTCTCATTGAGGGCGCAGCACGAGACGACCCATTTACCCTATCGAACAATCGTTACACTTTTTCGCCCGCAAACGATATTTTAAAGTTATTACTGTATTACCGGACACGGAAAGGCCGCCGCCTAGGCAAGGCGAAGCCCCGGCCATACCTTTTCTTTTACAGGTGCTTGTACGGTTTATTAGGCAGATTAGGAAACTGATACATTTGGGGATGTGGACGTTTGTATTAGACAGCTTTAACATAATATAAACTAGCTCTGCCCCGCCCTCATGGGAAAAACGGATTTTTATTATATTATGTACTTATTATCATATCCCTAACTAAGCTAATACAATTAAAACAAAAAAAAGAACGGTACAGCCGTTCTCGAGTTATAAAATATGGTGTAACCAACACGAATTTTACATATAGGTATATGAGTAAATATAACACTGAATATTTAGTACCCGTATCACTTGTGTCATACAAAATAGAATTGATGCTCGGAACTACCTATAAATTGATCGGTGGCGAACGTCGCGTTCGTCGCGCGAGCTGGTGGTGGTGGCCGCAATCGCGTGGGGCGGGCGCGGGCGGCGGGCGGCGGGCGGGCGCGGCACTCGCCAGTGTGCCGCGCGGCGCGGCGGGCATGCGGCGCTGGTGCTGTGCGGCGCGCGCGGTGGCGGCCGCGCCCGCGCCGCGCCCCGCGCCCGACCTGGTCGCGGACCTGCCTCCACGCGCGCGCCCCGACACGCTCACCCCCCTCTGTCTGTTTAGGGACACGACGCTGCTTACCGACGCAGACCATCTCAAACAATCGCCTGCGGACGAGACGGACGGGTTCACCGGCGACGACGACGACAACGACAAGCTGCAGGACCCCGAACGGACGCGGGAAACGTCGCCCGTCTCTCGGCGGTCCCTTTCACTGCATGTGGAGGACTACCCGGAGTCCGGGGCGGCGAGCCCCGCTGGTGACGAGCCCGAGCAGAGCTCGCCCGCGCGCTCGCCGCCGCGCTCCCCCGCGCGCAATCCGGCCGCGGCCGCGCCGGCGCCGGATCCGGGCGAGGTGACGCGCGACGTGCGCGCGGAGCTGGCACTGGGTGTTGGCGGCGCGCGGCCCGACGACTGGCAGGAGGCGGTGGCGGGGCTGGCGCGCCTGGAGCGGCTGGCGGCGGAGCGCGGCGCGCGCGCTCCCGCGGCCGCCTGGAGGACGGCGGCGCGCGGCGCGTGTCCGCTCGTGCGCTCGCTGCGGTCGCGGGTAGCGCGCGCGGCGTGTCGGGCGTTGGGCGCGTTGTTCGAGCACCGCGGGCGCGCACTGGAGCCCGAGCTGGAGGAGGCGGCGGGCGCGCTGCTGGATCGCTGCGCGGACGTGAACCGGTTCCTGCGCGCGGACGCGGGCGCGGCGCTGACGCGCGTTGCGTGCGGCGGTGCGGCGGCGCGCGGCGTGGCGGCGCTGTGTCGGCGCGGCGCGGGGCACAGGGCGGGCGCGGTGCGCGCGGCGGCGGCGGGAGCGCTGGCGCGGCTCGCGGAGCGCGAGGGCGGCGCGCGTGTTCTGTCGCTGCCGGGGGAGGCTCGCGCGCTGCTGTTACGCGCGGCGGGCGAGCTGCTCGCGGACGCGAGCGCGGAGGCGCGGGCGCACGCGCGCGCTCTGTGCGCGGTGCTGGCGGAGGACGCGCGCTTTCGGCCGCTGCTCAAGGAGGCGATGACTCCGTCGCGGTTCCGCACCGTCGAGAAGCTGCTCGACCGCCTGCCGCCGCCGCCGCGGTGAGGCGACTTGGAGCTCCACCGCGGTACTCGTACTGCGTCGGCCTGATGTGACTGTCTGCACAAGCTTCCTAGCAGATAACGCTCATAAGAAGGCCTACCTAGAGCGCCGCTGTGCGCCGCAGGCAGGTACATCGTTTGGTTTTGTAAGCTGGAACTTGTCAACTGTAACTTATGAGTGTAATGCCAACGGAGCTGGCAACTGACTCCAACCAGTGCTTGTAATTTACAGCAACCGATTGCCTTTCTTTAGTAAGATTTGTTTGACAGAATTGCGATATGGCAAGTTTATTCTCAACGTACCTAGGTAACTACATATCTACATTATTTAAATTTTGTATTTTTTACCTTTTAATAAATAACATACAGAGTCCCCAATGTGAATTGACCCCAAAGATGTCACTCATGCCCTGACTGATGTATTCGAAAGATATTTTTATACAAAATCCTATTGCATAGTACCTACAATAATTATTGAATAAATATAAGAATAGTTTGATGTATGTTACTTAAACATCTACTTACCTACTGCAACCTACGACGGTCACAGTGCTACAAGGGGTATTTTAACTGCCCACTCTTGGGTGCTCCGCTCACTAATCATGGCGGAGATGGGTCGGCGCATACCTACATAAGAAATGAATCAAACAAGTTTTGTTTACCTAAGCGCGTGGGCATGGCCAAATCAGAAACAACGAGCAATAGCAAAACATGTTCAAAAGCGTCTTATGGCCGATTTCGATATCAAATAAACCAAAATTGCATGAATTGTATGTTTGAAAAGTCAGTAATGGTAACATACGTACGGCCAAGTACATAGTTACGAATTGTACACAGGCCCCGATCGGACCCCCGACCGGACTTTCGAGCATTTTTCGCCATTCTTCAGGAGGATGTGGTCACTAAATGCAATGAGCTCCACGTGGTAATGAAAAATTCAACCTGTAGGTATAAATTAAGTACCTAAGAACATACCTACGTAAAAAAAGTATTTAATACATGTTATACATTATATTTAACATTAATTATTAATTTTATTTACACTTTATTTAGTCGATATAGAGGTGTTGAATTTTTTTTAATTCAGTAAACTATTTTTTTAACATATTTTGTGTTTTATTTTACAAAGAAGGCACCTTCAGTGTGGAGGTAGATCCACCCGTTCAAACCCTGCTTCACCCATTCCATATTCAAATCTGAAGCCTTCATTCCACCTTTATTCTAAACTAGCGACCCGCCCTCGCTTCGCTTCGGGTAATCAAGATTTCATGTAGGAAAATCGGGATAAAACATTGCGTGTCTCCCGCAGGAATATACACAATCAAAATTTTAAGTGGGAAATTGGGGATAAAATATTACATGTCTCCCGCGAGTATATATGTATACACAATCAAGATTTCATGTGAGGAAGAATTCGGGATAATACCTACATAGCACGTCTTCGTCGTTCGTAGTTCGTAGGTAGGTATATCCCCGCGCGCTTTGACCGCACGAAACAGTAAGTAGCCATAAGAGACCCGCCATCGACCATTATTATTTTGTAAGCAGCGCCCCGCGGTTTTACCCGTTGTGCCCGTTCCCGTGGGAATTTCGGGATTTTTTTTACATAAAAACCTTCCTCTTGAATTACCTATTACAAAAAACCGCATCAAAATCCGTTGCGTAATTTTAAAGATTTAAGCATACAGACAAACAGATAAACAGACACGAAACAGAGACGACTTTATTTTATACTATGTAGTGATATTTCTCATCATAACTCTGAAACTAACTGTCCGATTTTAATAATTTAAAGAGGTATACAAAGAAACATAATTAACCTTGATTGTAGAGCCATTTATTTTGATGTAGATTCATATCATCATAAGAATATCATCAACTTAAAATTACACTCCTTTTTTAACTAATTAATTTTAACTAAAAACGGTTATTGTGGCTTAACTATAATAGTTAGACGCATCAAAATCCGTTGCGTAATTTTAAAGATTTAAGCATACAGACAGACAGACAGACAGACAGACACGACACAGAGACGACTTTATTTTATACTATGTAGTGATAGTGTTCCAAAACCATGTTGGATCTCTTTCCTATGCCAAACGTTTATAGCAACGTTATATAATTATATCATCTGGTGGAAAAGCTCCTTAAACTTATAATCTATTTTTTTTTGGATTGGCACAAAATGTGGTTAAATGTCGTCAATTTTCCAGCTGAAGACGATTGCTTCTGAAGAGGAAAAATATTTAGAGATAGGGTAAGAATGAAATAAAATCACTTATCCTATAACTGTATACCTATACTATAACTGTATTTATGTCGTGTTTTGCTCAGGTGTTTTGGAGCTGCCAACCCGTCTTACTTTTCATCATACAACCGCTCGTGATTATGGGGCGTTGTAATAGATCCTTTGAAACTCTTGAGTTACTAGGCAAAGAGTTAGAGCGGCCGTACACGGACTGCTCGAGCAGTTAGCGGCTGAGCGACGTACACGGACCGCTCGAGCGGTCGGCGTTGACTGCTCGAGCGGTCGGTTGTTGGCTGCTCGAGCTACGCTACCAACCGCCTGGAGCAGTTGATTTTATACCAGACGACACGACAAATGAGACGAGCGAGACAGACAGACGCCGCGAGGCCACAAGGGACGGGGAGGGGGGGGGAGAGATCGGAAAGCTGTCGACTGCTCTAGCGCAGTCAACGGCTCGAGCAGTCGGTGTATGCCTCGCGACCGCTCGCGCGCGGTTGACGGCACGATGGAATTTCGTCATGCAGTTGACGGCTTGAAGCGGTCGCGACTGCTCGAGCAGTCGTGTGTACGGCAGCGAATGAATGACTATAGTTCACCGCGCGGTCTCAACTGCTTGAAGCAGTCCGTGTACGGCCTCACTTAGTACTATATTATGTAATAGTAGGTACCTACTTAAAACTCAATGCTACTAGGTATGTTTTGCACTATAACAAGGTCTGTTAGGTAGGTTGCCTGTGTATGTAGGTAGGTTATTTTTATAAAAAATGTTAATAAAAACCTGGGTCCGACCGATGCGGATGGTCAGAAACGGGTACCGCGCGCGGGTCTCTACAGGCCTACACCCCACCCAGTCCATGGGTGCTGAGAGGACGCAATTTTCACAAATGCAACAAAGACCTCTTTTATAGAACCTTTACGCCCGACATACCTACATTGTCAATATCAATAGGATATCAATCAATCAAGCTTTATATAATGATCACGTGACCTTGAGTGATTAATCAAACCCAAAAATTCAGCCATCAGCAGCTATGCTGGAGGCCCCAAACCAGCTAACCGCACCCGAATGTTTCTCTAACTACACCCTCCGCCCAAGAGAAGAGTGCCTTTCGAAGTCTCTCGAAGGCCATGACTCATTAAACACATCCACAAACGCAATAATGTTGTAATAAAACTCGCAGAAACATCTTCTACTCTGAAGTAATAAGTACCTGTATAAAGTTTCCACCGTCAAACTACGTAACTAAATCAAATTAAAGGATAGATCCAAGTGGGGCGTTAGCCGCAACTGGGAGGGCTATGAATTATAGAAAGGCTGCTGCGAAGTGTAATAGTGTATGAATGGAGGAGCTGTCGACGGAGTCCCTGGTGAAGGTGTCTTCGTTCCTGTTCTGGAGCTCGCTGTACCTGCTGAGCGCGGTGCGGTGGAGCTCCCGGGCGCCCGAGTGGCATGCGCGGCTTGTGACGCTGCTGCACGGCTCCGTGGCCACCGCCGCGGGGCTGGCGCAGTGCGGCTTCACCACCATCACGCCCGCCCGCCTCACCAGTCAGTGCCGACACACATACCCGTTGCTACTTGTACCTTTGTTTGTCGACTGATTGTAGCCTTCGTTTGACAGTGAAAATATCGATATCGCAATATCTGCTGATGGTGTGGTCGTGGGGGTACTTCGCGTTCGACCTGCTATGGTGCCTGATCTACTGGTCGGACAGCTTGCTCATGCTGTGTCACCACACGAGCGCGCTCGCCTCCATCACCGTGTACATGCACAAGGAGTACACGGGCTGCACGTTCGCGTGCACGCTGGCGCTGCTCGAAGTGACCAACCCGCTGCTGCAGACCAGATGGTTGGTAGAGTGAGGTGGAGGGCGTCGTGTCCCGGGTGGCTGCGCTAACACTGAGCTTGCGTGTGTCAGGTTCCTGCGCGACTCGGGGCTGGGCCACACGTCGCTGTTCCTGCTGGTGGAGGTGGCCTACCTGAGCTCGTTCCTGGCGCTGCGCGGAGTGCTGGGCACCCTCCTCCTCTACAAAGTGATCACCTCGAAGCTATTCGACATGGACGAGAAACTCATCTCCGTGGTGTTCTACATCGTCTCCATAGGACTCATTTACGATATACTTGGTTACATGTTCTACAAATACAGGCATAAACTAGTGAGTACCTCTCGCACTCTTCTATACTTACGAATCATTGGACATGGAACATATTTTAGTTATTGCCAATATATTGTACACATTGTATAGGATTATTTATTATCATCCTTTTGTATTAGATTATTGATTAGAAAATATGGCGCCAAGTATGGGAAAGGTTGTTATTATTGATAACTTGTGACTAATCACTAACATGCTCCCTATCCAAGGCAGAAAGAAGTAGGTTTGGTAGGCCAGTATAGTGATGGATGTTCAACTATTTGATACTTAGACCTTTAGGAATGAGTATCATCTGATATATTTCTTTTTTATTTTCATGTCAAGTTTAATAAACTGACTGTCTCCGTAACGGACAAGGAGCCCTGCGGGGACACCCTCTGCCAGATGATTGATGTTGCTGTAGGAGACAATAAATACTGTATTACTTGATACAGACACTAATATGCCATCATCAACATTGTGTGTTTATGGCAAGTAATTCAATTATAATATCACACCTCAAGATTTTCCCCAATTACTTTAAACAAAGTACCATACTGATTTGAAACATACTGTAACTTGTATATATCTCTTGTAAAACTGGTTGTCTACACAAGCAACTTAACTTTACAGTTTTGGACAGGGACATGTTAATGTATCACCACAGAGACTATCTTCAACATTGTTCACATGTATTGAAATGTTTCAGAGTCCGTTGAGAGAAGTGTTACGAAATATGGGTTTAATAAGAAATCAACATCAGTGAACCAGTGACATCAATAAATAAAACCAGTTTTAACAATTATAACTGTTCTTTTATATCCAAAATACATATTTTATGTATATCTCAATAATAGAACTTGTCATGAGCTCTAATAATTGCACTTAATAATATCATTTTATTCACTTTTCTTTAGGTCTTTAAATATTTAAATGAAATATAAGTTTATTATAACCATGAAGTTTAGCCCTTTTAGTTTGAAGTATTTTTTTTATGAATCAGTGGCTCCGTTCATATAAGAATTAATACCACAACAAGGACCATGTTCTACACTAATATGATCAGTCGTGCTTGTGGTAACCTCCTCTGCGGGAGTTTCTGCGGTCACGCCAGTGCGTCTGCGCCTTGTTCCTGTACTCCCCGTGAGAGTCACGGCTGCGGTATTCGTCTCGAGGAGGCTTGCTGATGCTGCGGTACGGGTGGTGTCTATGGGACCAATTGCCTTGTAAACTTGCTAACACCAGTTTGTCATTTGAATCATAATTTTGTCGCACAGAGTGAACATGGTTTAAATCTTCATCATGTAGGTTCCGAGTCATGTCCGCGAACTGGTCGGGCATACTGTGCGTGAAGTGTATCGGGGGCTCAGGGCCGCAGCTCCGGATGGGCGGCGGCAGCAGCTGCATGCGGCCGCGGCACTGCAGCACCAGCGTCTTGTGGAAGAGGGCAGTGCCTCTGAACAGATTTATAGCATACGGAACAGACACTTCGTGACAAAAAGTTATAAACGCAAAGTTTTTCTGTCGTCCATCCCGGTCTTTAGCTATTCTAACCTTTTCTAGAGGTCCGGCCTGCAAATTCCAAAGAAGTAAAATTAAATAAAACTAGTAGAAAGTAGGTATGCTGCCATTTCCGTCCATTGATGCCGACCACACAAATCAAAGCCCAACCTGAAGAAACAGTTCATACAGCAGCTCTTCAGTTACTTGCTCCGCTAGATTGCCGCACCACAATGTATTGTTGGTTTCCTCTATCATATTTACGTTAATTACGATGGCTGAGTAGAATAATTAATTATATTCAATACATATTACCAATAGGTTTATTATTTAAAAACAATAGGAAATAATATGATGAAACCCACAGCTTAGAACCATAGATCAGTCAGGATCAATCACTTTATATAAATATTCCAGATCCCAGATCATTTATGTAAACAAATGTGATACCAGTGCACAAACAAAACCTGCACGAAAATCGTGCAGTTGTTAATTTCACGATTTCACGGTATTTATTTATCGTATAAAAATAAGGGGATCGCTATAGTTATTCAAACGATTATGCAGTATTGACTTTTATACGATTGTTATTCTGAAGAAAATTAAAATTATCAAAAGCTTTTTTTGTGCAGTTTGTTTATGTATACTTGTAACACTACAGAGACGCAGAACATTTTTTAGAGTCACCATTTTATTTTATCGTGGTTCGTATTTCGGACTCCAAAAAAAGCGCTAAGTACACTACCTCATAGGTGGCGTGGAAACGTGTGCATTATTATGCACACGTTGGTCATAATTGACCATTACAACTTTTACAACTTTTTAAATCGTTATATCTCAAAAAGAGTGGTTCGTGGGAAAAAAGTATGAATACATTTTTTGTAGATAATTTTACTATCAACAATTTTGTCTCAGGTATTTTTATGATAAAACTTACTGTTTTGCTGAAAATCGTGAAAAACTAATTTTTTTAATCTTTTTCTTTTTAATTTACTGATAGTTTTATTATAAAATGTGAATTACTCAGATGCAGAACCTTAACTGAATATCTCTTCGGATAGTGAATAAATGTATGTAATGAACTTGCAGTGTTTTAAATGTCCTAATTTCGAATAAAATATGTTTTCTTGTTGTACTAAATAATAAAAACAAGCCTTAAAAGTTCATACAGAAATATTTAATATTTTTTATAATTTTATAATATTATTATTTTTTAAATGAAATTACCCGAAGGTTCGCACATCTGACCTTCGGGTAATTTAACATTGACAGTGACAAAATCTTGACATAACTTTGTTTACATAAATGATCTGGAATCTTGAAACGTGGTATAGATCAGATCACAGACCACGAAACAAGCTTCTGCCCGCAATCGGTCAGATCACTCACTGGATCCACAGACTGGAACACACTGGATGAATGTTGATTACCACAGATCACAAACCAAAGAAAAACCGGCCAAGTGCGAGTCGGACTCGCGCACGGAGGGTTCCGTATATTTTATATCTTGAATATTTATTTTATTTTATTTTTAGTATTTGGCGGCAATAGAAATACATCATCAGTGAAAATTTCAACTGTCTAGCTTGATAGCTAGACAGTACGTCAAGTACGTACAGTCAAGAACGGTGATCCGTTCTTGAGATACAGCCTGGGGACAGAGGAAATAATTTATCATTCATTTACTTTCATTCTACCGAGCCAAAAATATATAAGCAAAACATGGTTTGATTATAAAGTCCTTGGCATGGGATGGGTACGGCATGGGCACAGACCAGGAAACAAAGGGCATGGGTCCTTGGATCAGTCAGTCAAAGCACCTTGTTTCCTGGTCTGTGCTGGACAGGCTGCCGTCATAATAATTTTGTGCCTATTTGAGTGTCGCCATTTTAGCGCTGTAGGCCACTGTAGGCAGATACGAAAGTCCATGGAACTTAAATTAGTTTCATCGACTGTGACCAAAATTCATATAAACTAAAATTAATTTTGGCGCGTTTTGGCGTTGCAGTGAACGTCAAAATTAGTTCTCGGGACACTCGCAGGGGCGCTTCAAATTGCCACACAAAATTAGCTGTCATTTGTATTATATGGTAACACAGTGTGTGTGTATAGAGGTCAGTACCACAGATTACTAAATAGTACTACGTACTACGTACAGATACTTCACTCTGTAGAAAATGAGGCTAGTTGACAAAATTTGGAAATTAGTTTAAACCTATAGCTTAGCATCAATTTCACCCCAAAAATATATTATTTTAAGAAAAATAGTTTTTTTACGTTAGTATTTTGAGTTTTAAGAAATGAAATTGAAATTGACCGCGAAAAAGGCCAAGACTGTCATGCCGTCTTAAATGACGTCACACTTCGCAGAACAGCCGTGTTTGTGTATGAAAGTCAATTGTGTTTTTTAATAAATAATGAATTCCTCGTATTATAAATACTGTATAGTGCCCTAATGTAAAAGTACAACGACAAATTATTCATATACGTTCCAAACAATAAAAAAAATACGAAGAAAGTCATTATCAACTAATTCCACAATGTATAGTCGATTTCTTTCGCATTGGCGAGACGTATGTACTTTATTTATTTATTTATTTATTTATTTAAGGACAGCCAGTGAAAGATACATCAAACTTAAAAATAAAACTTACGACTAAATTAATGAATTAGATGCACTTTCTATAGGTGCCACAACATGCATATCTTAAAATAATAATAATACTTTAAACAAAAACAAAAATTTGAACTTTATGCGATAAAATTTCCATATCATGTGTTAACGAATATAAAATGACAAACAAGTTAAACAGAAAAAATATATAAACTCTTTAAAAAAAATAATAAAAATGAAAAATGAACTATAATTAAAAAAAAAAAAATTGTACTTATAATAATCAATAAATTTATATAAAAGTAAGAAACTTATTGATTGGTGAGCAATATTTTGCTTTTGAACAATGTGAGGCTATCATTGAAAATATCGACAGATTCATGGAGGGAATTGTAAGCTCTTGACAATCTGGCAATCGGAGCGTTGAATTTAAGATTGGTGCGGGAAAGGGGTGGAGCAAATAGGTTGACTGGGTGCCGAGGAAGACGGGCAGGTACTTTTATGCTGAATGATTCCAATAGTATAGGACAATCTATGTAACCGTGAAGAATTTTAAATAAAAATAATAAATCAGCGAGTTTTCTTCTATCACATAAACTAAGAAGGCCAAAGAACTCAAGTTTGTCGTTATAAGACGGTAGTTTTTTTAGCAAACCGCAGCTGTATGTCAGGTGGCGTATGAATCTCTTTTGTATTCGTTCAATTCTTAGTTGGTGTACCGCGTAGTGCGGCGACCACACTATGCTACAGTATTCTAGGTGGCTTCGGACATAAGCGTTGTACAACGTAATTTTGGTTGAAGGATTCTTAAGTAATTTACTGTTACGCATTATGAAGCCGACCATTTTAAATGATTTCACTACGATACTGTCTAAATGTTCTGTGAAAGTTAACTTGGAATCAAAAATAACTCCTAAATCGCGTATTGTATTTAGGTTTGAAAGCGGTACTTTATTCAAAACGTATAGCGGATCTATTAAACTATGTTTGCGTGAAAAACTTATTACATTGCATTTCGAAATATTCAGACTCATTTTGTTTTCGGTACACCAGTTGGAAATGTTTTTCAAGTCTTCTTGTAATAAAATATGGTCAATTAATTCTCTAATTATCCTACAAATTTTGAGATCATCAGCAAATAGAAATACTTGGCTATTTTTAATAATAGATATAATATCATTCACAAATATATTGAAGAGCCAGGGACCCAGATGAACCGTGCTGACTGTCGGCCAATAGATTATTGGTATGAAAATGCAATGTAGGATAAAGAAGAGCTTCGAAAATTTTACTAAATACTGAAAGTATGGATATTGGTCTATAATTCTCAATAAGAGATCGGTCATTATTTTTATGCAAGGGTATTACTTTGGCTGTCTTCCATACAGATGGGAAAGAACCTGAATTGATCGAGTGATTATATATGATGTGAAGTGGAAGGCATAAAGAGGAAGCGCATTTGACGACAAACACTGACGGAATGCCATCAGGTCCTGCACCTTTATTGGGATCCATTCTTTTTAAATAGTTTAAAATTTGTCTCTTTGATAGGTAAATGGTATTTAAAACATTATTATAGCTGTCATTACAGGTGGATTCAGTGCCGCTATTTGTATTAGGTTGTGAGGAATCGGAAAATGTTGAGCTAAAGAAATTTGCAAACAGGTTACAAATGTCCGTACCGTTGGAGGCCCAGTTGCTTTTAAAACACATTTTTTCTGGATATTGATTAGAGTTGGTTCGCTGATGTTTCAGATGGGACCAGAAATATTTAGGGTTACGACTTATGTTTTCTTCTAGGTCAACAATGTACTTATTATAACAATGAATAGCCAGTGATTTGCAACGTTTAGTTAATATTTTTAGGGATATTTCATCTAGGGGATTGTCGTATATTTTAAATCTATGTAACGTTTTTAATCTTTCTTTATTTAAATTAATCAATTCTTTAGTGAACCAAGGGTATCTTTTGCTCCGGATTGTAAGGAGGGGATTTTAGGAGAGAACTTAAACAACTGAATGCTGGTATAAGACTCATCTATTGTAAAGAATACACTGGGTTTTATAGATGTAACTCTGAGGATGTAACTTGATAAAGGTGTACATACACTACATCTCCTTCCCAAAAAACTAAAAAAAATTACATTGAAATTTTTTTTTCTGCAAACAAATAAAAATAAATGAAATATGGTTATTATAAAACAATTACAATATATGAAAATTAAAATTTGGAAAATATTTTAAAAAATATACCTTAGATTTAAACAAAAGAATACACAATTAAATTTTTAGAAAAAAATAATTAATACTTAATACATACTAATAATGTATAAAGTTAAAAGTTTACATTATGTCAAAAAATAAAATAAATGGAAATATTTCTAAAATCATCAATTAGTTAAAACAGTAAACACAATAATAATAATATTGAAAATTAAGGCTATAAAATCTTATTCTAGCCAATACAAAATACTAGTGTAGGGAAAGCACTCACAGTTTTTTTTTTTTTTTTTTTTATAGATATACTTTAATAGTATGTACTATAATTTCCATTTATACGTACCTCTATGTCATTGCCAAGGCGAAATCTGTACACATGCAGATACATTGTAATACAAAAATTCAAAAGAAATCTTACCTGTTTTATACTGCATACATTTCATAGTTTTCTGAAACTAAATACCTACTTTTGTATCTTTAACTTTGATTTCTTTTCATTACCATTCTTTGTCAACGTATTTTTCAATACTTTTTTTTTAACTATACTTTTAGTCATCGTCATTATTTTTTAAATCATCTCCTACACTCACTTGTCACGTTATATCTAAAAATAAATCATGTTCTAGGACATGTTTTTTTTTTTTTTCTTGTCACATTTCATTCATAATACTTCATTATTATCATTTATTCACTTCATTATATCATTTTATTTACCTCATTATATCATTATAATTACCTCATTATATCATTTTATTTACCTCATTATTATATTCTTCATCATAATATATCTTCATTATCACTTCATAATTTCATATCTCTTACGAAAACGGCTCGCGTGAATCATAATCGAGAATACGAATAACTCTTCTTCCTTTATTTCATATTATATTTCATGATATACTCATCATTATCATTAATACTCTTTTTTTTTATATCATTTGTAACTTCATTATATATTTTCACTTCATAATTTCATATCTCTTACGAAAACGTCTCGCGTTAATCATAATCGAGGATACGAATAATTTTATCTTTATCCTTTATTTTATATTCATTATTCCCTTCCGTTATTCATTCAATAAAATCGAAATCCCTCACGACTACGTCTCGCATGGATCATGATCGAGAAACGTATCAATATTAATCAACAACTTTTAACTGAACTAATTCATAGCACTTCGTTTCCAAATATTTCAACTATCTCTGGGTGATCAAGCCATTGATTTATCGAAACATTGTAAACCAAACAAGTAACAAATCCTAATCCAAATCTTTCTTCTATCCTATCGTTAATTCCTAACCTAACATCAACTTTATTTTTACTTATATTTCAAATCATCTTATTTTCTCCTATTATCATACATAAGCCTTTATAAATCATTCAAAGTATTATTCATTTGAATTAAAAACTTTAAAACATTCCAAACAAACAACAATATCATACCATAATTAGCACACTATCATCTTACTCCTATCCAAACTCTCCCTATATGGTATGGAATGCAGTACTTAACCATAAGTTGCATTAGCAACAATTATGTCGCATCATCGGTAACATTAACCAATTACTTATTAAGAAACTGATGAAATAATATATCTCGCAATATAATGAAACATAGATACCATATCAAATTAATTATAGAAATGATTCCAAATAAAAATTAATGATTTTGATTTAATAAATGAAACTTATAAATATACTATTTATCCGCTCTGTCTAACATTTTCATAAAATAAATAATAAATTATGTACGTACCATTTTATTTCTGCTGACATCTACCGGATTCCTTGTATAAAAAAAAATAAAACTACTTACCTCCTTCTCAGTGTGTACATCGTGTACTAAATCTCTAAAAAATACAAAAAAAGTTTCTTATATGTTTGTACCTATTCAATATTTAAAATGTTGTCTAAGAATGCTTTCCGTACGTAACATTACATAAAATTTATATTCATACTAACATTTGATTTGATTACATATTTTTTTTTTTTTTTACTAACATTTTACCAACTTTATATATTTTGGCTAAGCAAAGATTATATTTTGAAATTAACATTAAGTTTTTTTTTTTTTTTTTTTTAATTTTATTAATTAAATGATTAAGATATTTTTTTTTGGATTACATGTTAACTTTTATTTTTGTCTTACTAACCCTTTATAATGTCTTTAAATAGTCTTTACTTATCTTTCCGCACTTTGTTTTTTCACTTCACAACACTTATTATAACACATTGTTTCCGCACTACATAACTTTCTATCTTCTTTTTTTTTTTCTACGACGTGCTGTTCTCGGTCGCAGCTCGTGGCTCGTTGATGTAGTATGGTGGCCACATCCTCTCCAAGTCTAGCTGGTTGGCTGGTCCCTCTCTCCTGTCTTTTTTTCTTCTTTATTTTTTTATTCATTTCCTTTTCCTACTACTCAAACACGCGGTGAAGTAGAAGTTGTATAGATTTGATTTGCTTTATTCTTCATTTTGAACTTCACTGATGGGTCCATTTTCTCTTTCTCCCTTAGCTAAATGTGATTCTTATTTTCAAAATCTTCTTTTGCATATTGGTGTTTTATTCACTGAATTTATTTTATTAATAAAAATCTGTTTTCTGTCAAAGTATAATGACTATTCCATATTTGAGCAATGGAATGCTATATCTCAAATAACGCGCTCGGTACGCGCTGGCAGGGTCGCCATGTAAGGAGGGGATTTTAGGAGAGAACTTAAACAACTGAATGCTGGTATAAGACTCATCTATTGTAAAGAATACACTGGGTTTTATAGATGTAACTCTGAGGATGTAACTTGATAAAGGTGTACATACACTACAGGATTGTAGTAAACGGGATTGTAGTAAACGGGATGTTAGTGCGGATGATATGGTTTAGAATAGAATAAATTTTGCAACCATTTCGTCAATATCGGAATAAGCAGTGAGTTCAGACATCCAATCAATTTCGTCCAATTGTTTTGTAATTATATTATAATCTGCCTTTGAAAAGTTGTATGTACAAATAAATATGGCCGATTTTCTGAACAAAGATAATATATAAAGATTGATACATTAGCCACGGAGGTAGGAGTTCATAATAATTTTTATAGCAGTGATAGTTAATATTCTTTATTAAAATATGACTGATATAAATTCAGAAGTTGCTTAATGGCTGACATAGTATCTGTTCATTGGTTTATACATTAATTAAGTTAATCAGTCGGGTTTTTAAGTTTTTCTTTTAATCACGCAGATACAACGCTGATAAAAAACCGCGAATTGCTGTCAGTCGTATAATATCCTAATATCCTATCCCATCCTATCCTACTAATAAATAACACACCAAATCACTAAACAAATCGAAGTCCAGAGAGAAAGCCAAGTTGTTAAGGAAATCGAACATAGAGGAGCACCCGTAACGTACGACATCAAGCAAACGAGACGAATGACGAACGAAGCATGGCGGCTGACTAGGTATCGGCCTGTCTTGCCAGCATAATGACAGTTCTTAGTTAACCGACAGTGGCAATACCGCTTAATTATCTCAAAACTGAACATACAACAAAAATATAATCGCTTTAGCGCTAGTATATACGTTGCTAGTATATATAATTAAAAATAATGTCGTGAGTTTTCAAAGTAATACGATGTTAATTTATTTTAATTTGCCTTTTTGTGAGTTGAAAAAGTTCAATCACTTAGTTGATTTCATACTCTGTTATATTTTTTTGCTTGCTTTGCTCATCACTATAGCCATAGTCAAAAAAATAGCATTTTACTATCTGTATTTTCACAACCTCACTTTTTTTCTTTTTGTTAAAATATGATGTTGAAAATTAATAAAATTCATGAATTCCGTGTTTAGAACTTAGGAAAAAATGTATAGTTTGTGGCAAACTATTGAGTGTGTAGTTTAAGATAAATACGTGAATTTCGTAAAATCAAAGGTTTGTTAACATGAATTGCCAAAAAATTAGAAATCTACTATACATCGTAGTTTTATCCGAAGTGTGACGTCACGCTTCTCTGATTGGTGTTTAATGTCACGTGATTAAACGCCTCATTTTGTCGATTTTATTTTCCAAAAATATTATTAAGCTTTTATTATTTTTGTAGCAAAGTTGATTATTTATTTACTAATTATCATGGTTAATCATTAGAAACTAAAAGCCATCCGATTCATTCTTAGTGGAAACAAGCCTATTGCCTACTCCGTCGCGTCAGCAACCGCTGCACTGCACGCTAAAATGTGCCTAAATGCTCAAGCGTACAGTTGTGATTGCTTCGCACCGCGCGATCTCACAGCATACTGAATTGGGCCCCAGAGGGCCCGAGACCGCTCGGCCGGGCGGTAGGTAATTATAGCGCGCAAGTACATGGAGTGACGGAGCCCTGTCAGTACGGTCAGTACCCACTAGGGGCGACAGCACTGAGACCTGAGACGTTAGGTCTGTGGTGAGTTCCAGAAATCTGTCAAACAAAAGTGTCATTCATTCATTTTCGTGAACCACAGTCGTGAACCAAACAAAAATAAAAGAAACAAGAAAGAAAGATCGGTCGGGTCGGGTCGGACGGAGCCGGAGTCACAGGCCGGAGTATCGGAAAACTTCAATCGACCACATATTATTGTATTTGAAAGTTAAATGATAGTTGATTCATCTAAGATTCCAAGATCGCAAAGAATTTTAAAATATTTTCATACATATTAACATGTTTTGTACTTAGTTGTGTGTCATGTTTGTGTGTTTTCGGAGTTCGGACTTTATGGGACTCTTGTTGAGGTTAACCTGAATTAAAAAATCTTCCCTCGTTATATTTCAAACAACCCCAAGGCCGAATACCGAAGAGCACCATGGATGACCACAATAAATTCCAACAAATGCAAGACGAAATGTCCAGGTAATAAACCAAATTTTGCTTCGAGAAGATGTGTTGTCCTTCTTTCAATTTTTGTTTAGTTCAGTTCAATATCTGTCAACTGAGTCGAGTTATTTATTATAAACCGACCCCTCTTTAATGGCCATTTAGAATTAATTGATATTCAAAACAATTCAGTACTTCAAATAGAAATTGCAATATTCTGACACCCCTAGTTTAAACTTCACTATAGAGTCGAGTAGAGACTACCCATTTATAGTTGGGCGTCAACAGTGTAGTGTAAACGGGTACTGTTGACAACAGTACCCATTTACACTGCACTGAGTAGGTGTTTAAAAGTCGATGCTAAAATGCAGTCTCAAATCTTCTAATTATGAAGGAAATTTCACAAACTATCAAACTATGAGCACTCACACTATGAGCACTCACTCCAGTCTCATGTTAAACAAAAACTGAATTAAAATATTATAAATTATTTGGACTGGAGCCATGAAAAACTAACTAAAAGTTATGTAGGTATGACAAACTAATAAATGAACTGAGAAGAAGTGTTCAAAACCCCCCCTCTTGTAAATCAACCAAATGGCTTTGATAAAGCATGTTTAATTGTAATAAGTACAATTGCACATGATGCCCTTTAAGTTGATTCTTATTTGGATATATTTAGTAATATTGGATGTGTTGTCAAAAGATGATGCTAGTTGAACAGTGGATCAAAAACTAAAGGCTCAGGTCAGGATATGTCAGTCTTATCTTCTGTGGTTTTATTTCAATCCCGCACCATTCCGGCCCTAACAGGCAGACTCGAAGAGGTCAATTCAATTACATTTTTGTTATTGGCTTCTGCTGACGTTTCGTCGCAATTCCGCCAATGTCAGTGTTCCCGGTAGAAAAAAACACGATGAGTAGAGTAGTAATTTTACTTCTGTTGGCCGGTGGTGGAGAGTTTACCTCCAAGCAGAATCTAGGACAAACACATGACAAACACATTTACATATTATATGACTCGAAGAGGTCAATGTTGCAATATTTTTGGGTTGTGGGTTAAATATTAAAATACTATGACAACTGGTCCTTATGTAGTGTAAGAGATGGCATCAAGTTTGTGTGTGTGTCAGGTTCGAGGCGGAGATCTCGGGCGCGGAGGGCGGTGCGCGCGGGTTCGCGCCGCGACTGGAGGGCGCGCCGCTGCCGCCGCCCTTCGCGCCACAAGCGCTGGCCGCCTCCATGCTCCACGCCTACCCCTCCGTGCCGCCGCCGCCGCCCCCGCCCAACATTATGATACCTGCTTCGGTAACTATCCATCATAATGTTTCCCAATATACTTACTAAATTCAAAAAAAGACGTGTGGCACTCGGGGACTGCCGCGGTAAAGCTATTGCATAGTTATTTTTTGTATCACTAGATGGCGTTAGTGGGGAGCGTGAGATTTTTTCGTTACGGAATTTCTGGATTCGGTCCCCGCGCTCAAGGCCCGCGATAGAAGCTATGCAATAGCTTAAAAAAGCTTCTATACTTCGTTTACGGATACATTTCGCTTTTTGACGGGTATAATACCTCCGTCTTCTGTGACTACGGTGCCGTAAAGGGGCCGAAACGTCAGATAATAATATAAAATAAAAGCTAAGTGTATCTGTAAACGTAGTTTCAATTCGAAATCATTAGTGTTTGTGTTCTCTTCTTCTTCTTTTCGAGTCGAGTTGGTTATTTTAAGTCAAATGTGTTGAGACCAGAATTTGGCCCAGTCTATTGGACTGTTATTTGCCTTCCAAAGATCCTCCAAAGTGCAGGACACAAGTCTGTTGGGACACTGTAGTATGTGAGACATTATTCCATAGCTCTGGCCTAGTTTTTGGAGCAAGTCTTCCACTCAGACTGGCCTGTCTGAGGAAGCTGTTACGGCTCCTTAAGCGCGACGGTAGTGGAGATACATTGTGGAGTCTTGTCCATAATGCAGTCCTACTGTCCCGCTTCTGTTTATATTTCTCCGCAGAGTAGGAAATTTCCCGTCGGACACTGCGTGGGGCTATCCCAGCCAGGCTATATAAGTATGGGTTTGAGGGTACCGGTTATGAATCGACAAGAGGTGTTTTGGGCGACATCAACCTCTTTCGCATGACTGGGCTCGCGTACTCGCCTGCTGCGTAGCATAGGGCCAAGCTGCTCGTGCAAAGAATTTTTGGTGATGCCCCCAATAGACGTGAGACGACGGAGGATATTGTTCCTGGAACTGACTTTGGATTTCAGTTTTAGGCATTAGTGTCCGCTAAAACCAAAGAAACCAGTAAAGCTTCTATAGTTGTACAAGAAACTCAGGGGGTCTAAGTAGGGGTCTTTGGAATTCAAATACTTTATAACACCTTTAAAGAGAAACAATATAAAGCTGGGAATATTTAATTTTAATCAGTCAATAACTAGTCGAGAAGTGAATGTGAATGCGTGTTGCGCGCAGGTGTCGCGCGCGCCGGGCCCGCAGCTGCCGGCGCGGCGCGGCGCCGTGCTGAGCGCCGCGCCGCGCCTCTACGCGCCGCCCAAGCCCGACAAGCGCGCCGAGAAGAGGGTGAGTCTCGCTCGCCACCACTCTCCTGATCATACTGTTGCATTTACACCACACAACACATTAACTGTTAGTTAGATTCCATATAACAAGCTTAGAGCTTAGTTTGGGTCTAATTAACCATATGTGAATATGTCCAGGTGTGTGTGTATTTACTGTTTGTACCCTATTGTAATTAGTCATCAATTTACTGTTCATTTGTACCCTATTGTAATCTGTAATTAGTCAATAAACATATTGAAAAGGAGATGCATCATGTCTCATTACATAAGATATATTTATTTAAATTGATTCCCGAACGATTGATTGTGGCTATGACTGAACACTCCGTATAGCCACGCACGCGGCACACACACACCTCAGACAGTGTTCGCCCTGCTGCCCCCAGAAGCGCTCCCCGCCGCCCGTGCTGAAGCCGGAGCCGGCGCCGGCGCCCCCGCCGCCGCCGCCGCCGCCGCCGCCCCCCGTCATCTCGTTGCCCGACTCTGTCGCCAAACCCAAGAAAGAGAAGAAGAATAGAAAGGTATGATCGTTTAATACTTAATACTTTATATACACTTGTTCCATTATATGAACAATGAACATGTTTTGAGGTAAATACCGACTTGAATCTGGACTTTTGTGAGAATTACTCCCGTTTATTTAAGTATCAAGGAAATCGATTTGTAAACTCGTCCGTCATTGATACAAAACGCACGCAACGGCCTTTGACTCGCGTGCACACGAGGACACGAAGCGGATCGAAGGAGAAGGCGACACACGAACGCGTGTGAAGAGTGCGTGACGTGTGCGACGTGTGCAGGTGGTGCGCACGGCGGGCGGCCAGGTGTGGGAGGACGTGACGCTGCTGGAGTGGCCCGACGACGACTTCCGCGTGTTCTGCGGCGACCTCGGCAACGACGTCACCGACGAGCTGCTGGTCAGTACCCACCCTCACCCCTTACCAACTAACTAGGTATTGATAACAATCGCTTACAAATGTTAAGCACTTATGGTCTTACATGTACTCGTATACTCCACATTTATAATTACAGACGCGGACGTTTAGTAAATACAGCTCGTTCCAGCGAGCCAAAGTAGTGCGGGACAAGCGGACCAACAAGAGCAAGGGCTTCGGCTTCGTCAGCTTCAAAGAGCCCGGAGACTTCATCAAGGCCATGAAGGAGATGGATGGTGAGTGGCGCGGGCGGAGACTAATCACGGCTAGTTGCGAGTGGTCCCGGTGTGTGTGACGCGTGGTCCCGGTGTGTGTGACGCGTGGTCCCGGTGTGTGTGACGCGTGGTCCCGGTGTGTGACGCGTGGTCCCGGTGTGTGACGCGTGGTCCCGGTGTGTGTGACGCGTGGTCCCGGTGTGTGACGCGTGGTCCCGGTGTGTGTGACGCGTGGTCCCGGTGTGTGACGCGTGGTCCCGGTGTGTGACGCGTGGTCCCGGTGTGTGTGACGCGTGGTCCCGGTGTGTGTGACGCGTGGTCCCGGTGTGTGACGCGTGGTACCGGTGTGTGTGACGCGTGGTCCCGGTGTGTGACGCGTGGTCCCGGTGTGTGTGACGCGTGGTACCGGTGTGTGTGACGCGTGGTCCCGGTGTGTGACGCGTGGTCCCGGTGTGTGTGACGCGTGGTACCGGTGTGTGTGACGCGTGGTACCGGTGTGTGTGACGCGTGGTCCCGGTGTGTGACGCGTGGTCCCGGTGTGTGTGACGCGTGGTCCCGGTGTGTGACGCGTGGTCCCGGTGTGTGTGACGCGTGGTACCGGTGTGTGTGACGCGTGGTCCCGGTGTGTGACGCGTGGTCCCGGTGTGTGTGACGCGTGGTACCGGTGTGTGTGACGCGTGGTCCCGGTGTGTGACGCGTGGTCCCGGTGTGTGTGACGCGTGGTCCCGGTGTGTGACGCGTGGTCCCGGTGTGTGTGACGCGTGTCGGGGTGTGTGTGTACAGTGGTGTGTTGCAGGGCGCTACGTGGGCAGCCGGCCCATCAAGCTGCGCAAGAGCACGTGGCGGAGTCGTGCGCTCGACGTCGTGCGCAAGAAGGAGAAGGAGAAGCAGGCGCTGCTCGCGCTGCTCATGCAGGGCCACAGCTGACCGCCGCCGAGCGGGCTGCGTGCGGTCACGGCTACAGCTTGTGGGTTGACATTAGTTATTGGGATCGGCCTCTCCTAGACTTTTGTGTGGTCATAGGAATAGTTGAAAATGTAAATAACTTTATTTTACCAAAATAAATGATTTTAAGAATGTGCAATGTTTCATTGTTTCTTCCTCAAGTTACATGTGTTTTTTTTAATTTAGTAAATTAAATAAAGGCGAAAAAGAGATTTACTTACAAAAAATCCCCTGGACCTGACAATAAGTGATTTATAATAACCCGTTTTGAATGAGAATAAAACTGGATTTGTGTCAACTTCACCATAAACAAAGATAAAAGTAGTGTTCGCGCACAAACACCAATATTTTATTACTCGTTCGCTTCGTTCGTATCAACTGTGTAGCTAATATAAAATTGTTGACTAAATAATGGAACAAGATGTCAAATTTCCAGTCCTATTCTCATTAGGTATAAATCTGCTTATGACTGCCCGCTCGTATCTTTGTCACTTCCGTCGCCATTTTGGAAAAAAATTCCGACTTCAGAAACCGAAAGCCCGCTTCATTCCTTTCCACATTCTCGCCGGGAGGTTTCAGAAAAATGGTTTGCAAATCGAGTGTTGACGAGAGCATACGAGACCAACACAATCTGAGAACGCTTTGATGCACGGCCAACGAAATCGAGACACACGAGATGACTACACATCACGAGTATACTCCAATATTCGGCTACTTCCGAGTAGTTTCATCAAGAAGAAGAGCATAGTTCTCACTTCGAATATTTTATTTTCTGTTTGTTACCTGATATCTCCGGGGGTGTGAACCGATTTATGGTAGGTATATATTAATGAAATGGTATGGGAATGGTCATATTTTTATCCGTTATATTTTATTTCAAAAAGTTGGTTATCCTAATAAAACCCTGCTGGTTTGATGGATTCGAATCTTCCACTGACGAAGCGAAAATTATAATGTTAAGTGGTTATAGGATTACCAATCATAAATAAATAAAACGTTTCATCTTCCTGGTAACGTTTTTATAAATTAATGTATACAATCTTTGGCTTATATTTTCTACAATGTCCCTCCTTACTGCATTACAACGTGTATGTTCACTTAAGTTCGCTACTATTTGTACCTACTCGTACTTACTTATACAATCAATTAAATTTTAAGCGCTATCCAATCTGCGTTTACTCCACAGAACACATAAACACCTCTGTTTATGTGTTCTGTGGTTTACTCCCACCTGTTCTGTTGAGTAGTTCTGTTGACAGAACTACTGGGACTTTTTTTACCATTAGTTCTGTGACTCAAAAGACTATGCTTTACACCTGACTTTTATCTAGTAAAAAAAACCCTAACCTACCGAATAGTTAGTATTGTCAACAGAACTACTCAACAGAACAAGTGAGAATTGTATTCCCAATTGTTTTGTGGACAAAACTAATGATAAAAAAGTCCCAGTAGTTCTGTCAACAGAACTACTCAACAAAATAGGTGGGAGTAAACTCCAATCTGCCTCACAAGTCACAACATGACACGCTGTACGTACTATATAACCTAATTGAATTTTGCTTAAATAATAAAAATGGACTAACGTTTTGGTAAATAAAATTCATTATCTGCAGACTGGCGACAGACGAAGAAAGATGCTTATTGAAATATTCTAACCATCAGTCGCACAATGCTGCATGGGCCGGAACCTTAAGGGCTACTGAGACTGACGACGTATTAATCTACTTTAGAAACCTAAGTACACATTTATAAAAAGCTGATGTAATGGTAAGTTCCGCTGGTCGGTGGAGGCGCTCAGTCCCTGTCGATAGCATTGTCGGCGAGCAGGCGGTCCCGGTCGCGGCGCGCCTGGCGCAGGCGAAGGCGCGGGCGCGGGCGGCGCGCGGGCGCCGGCTCGGTCCGCGCCGCCGCCGCCGCGTACTGCGCGTCCAGGCAGCAGCGCGTGTCGCCCGCCGCGCCCGCCTCGCCCTCCGCCGGGCAGAAGGGCGCGCGCGTGTCCTCCACGCAGTAGGCGCCGGCGGCGGTCAGCGGCGCCGCCTGGCCCAGCGGCACGGGCCGCGCGCCGCCCGCGCCGCGCGCCGCGCCGCAGCGCCGCCCGCACGGCACGGCGTCGCGCGCGTGGAACAGGCTCTCGGCCTGGTAGCACACGGCCCACACGTGGCTGCACAGCGCTTCGTTGGGCGTGTCCTCGCAGTAAGGCTGGCTGCGGCCGCCGTTCAGGCAGAAGTCTGCGTGTCCGAGGCTGGCCGCTTCGCCGTACCGGCCCGCGTTGGTGTGCAGCACGTGCACGGCGCGTGTGTGTGACGCGTGGTCCCGGTGTGTGTGACGCGTGGTCCCGGTGTGTGACGCGTGGTCCCGGTGTGTGACGCGTGGTCCCGGTGTGTGTGACGCGTGGTCCCGGTGTGTGACGCGTGGTCCCGGTGTGTGTGACGCGTGTCGGGGTGTGTGTGTACAGTGGTGTGTTGCAGGGCGCTACGTGGGCAGCCGGCCCATCAAGCTGCGCAAGAGCACGTGGCGGAGTCGTGCGCTCGACGTCGTGCGCAAGAAGGAGAAGGAGAAGCAGGCGCTGCTCGCGCTGCTCATGCAGGGCCACAGCTGACCGCCGCCGAGCGGGCTGCGTGCGGTCACGGCTACAGCTTGTGGGTTGACATTAGTTATTGGGATCGGCCTCTCCTAGACTTTTGTGTGGTCATAGGAATAGTTGAAAATGTAAATAACTTTATTTTACCAAAATAAATGATTTTAAGAATGTGCAATGTTTCATTGTTTCTTCCTCAAGTTACATGTGTTTTTTTTAATTTAGTAAATTAAATAAAGGCGAAAAAGAGATTTACTTACAAAAAATCCCCGGGACCTGACAATAAGTGATTTATAATAACCCGTTTTGAATGAGAATAAAACTGGATTTGTGTCAACTTCACCATAAACAAAGATAAAAGTAGTGTTCGCGCACAAACACCAATATTTTATTACTCGTTCGCTTCGTTCGTATCAACTGTGTAGCTAATATAAAATTGTTGACTAAATAATGGAACAAGATGTCAAATTTCCAGTCCTATTCTCATTAGGTATAAATCTGCTTATGACTGCCCGCTCGTATCTTTGTCACTTCCGTCGCCATTTTGGAAAAAAATTCCGACTTCAGAAACCGAAAGCCCGCTTCATTCCTTTCCACATTCTCGCCGGGAGGTTTCAGAAAAATGGTTTGCAAATCGAGTGTTGACGAGAGCATACGAGACCAACACAATCTGAGAACGCTTTGATGCACGGCCAACGAAATCGAGACACACGAGATGACTACACATCACGAGTATACTCCAATATTCGGCTACTTCCGAGTAGTTTCATCAAGAAGAAGAGCATAGTTCTCACTTCGAATATTTTATTTTCTGTTTGTTACCTGATATCTCCGGGGGTGTGAACCGATTTATGGTAGGTATATATTAATGAAATGGTATGGGAATGGTCATATTTTTATCCGTTATATTTTATTTCAAAAAGTTGGTTATCCTAATAAAACCCTGCTGGTTTGATGGATTCGAATCTTCCACTGACGAAGCGAAAATTATAATGTTAAGTGGTTATAGGATTACCAATCATAAATAAATAAAACGTTTCATCTTCCTGGTAACGTTTTTATAAATTAATGTATACAATCTTTGGCTTATATTTTCTACAATGTCCCTCCTTACTGCATTACAACGTGTATGTTCACTTAAGTTCGCTACTATTTGTACCTACTCGTACTTACTTATACAATCAATTAAATTTTAAGCGCTATCCAATCTGCGTTTACTCCACAGAACACATAAACACCTCTGTTTATGTGTTCTGTGGTTTACTCCCACCTGTTCTGTTGAGTAGTTCTGTTGACAGAACTACTGGGACTTTTTTTACCATTAGTTCTGTGACTCAAAAGACTATGCTTTACACCTGACTTTTATCTAGTAAAAAAAACCCTAACCTACCGAATAGTTAGTATTGTCAACAGAACTACTCAACAGAACAAGTGAGAATTGTATTCCCAATTGTTTTGTGGACAAAACTAATGATAAAAAAGTCCCAGTAGTTCTGTCAACAGAACTACTCAACAAAATAGGTGGGAGTAAACTCCAATCTGCCTCACAAGTCACAACATGACACGCTGTACGTACTATATAACCTAATTGAATTTTGCTTAAATAATAAAAATGGACTAACGTTTTGGTAAATAAAATTCATTATCTGCAGACTGGCGACAGACGAAGAAAGATGCTTATTGAAATATTCTAACCATCAGTCGCACAATGCTGCATGGGCCGGAACCTTAAGGGCTACTGAGACTGACGACGTATTAATCTACTTTAGAAACCTAAGTACACATTTATAAAAAGCTGATGTAATGGTAAGTTCCGCTGGTCGGTGGAGGCGCTCAGTCCCTGTCGATAGCATTGTCGGCGAGCAGGCGGTCCCGGTCGCGGCGCGCCTGGCGCAGGCGAAGGCGCGGGCGCGGGCGGCGCGCGGGCGCCGGCTCGGGCCGCGCCGCCGCCGCCGCGTACTGCGCGTCCAGGCAGCAGCGCGTGTCGCCCGCCGCGCCCGCCTCGCCCTCCGCCGGGCAGAAGGGCGCGCGCGTGTCCTCCACGCAGTAGGCGCCGGCGGCGGTCAGCGGCGCCGCCTGGCCCAGCGGCACGGGCCGCGCGCCGCCCGCGCCGCGCGCCGCGCCGCAGCGCCGCCCGCACGGCACGGCGTCGCGCGCGTGGAACAGGCTCTCGGCCTGGTAGCACACGGCCCACACGTGGCTGCACAGCGCTTCGTTGGGCGTGTCCTCGCAGTAAGGCTGGCTGCGGCCGCCGTTCAGGCAGAAGTCTGCGTGTCCGAGGCTGGCCGCTTCGCCGTACCGGCCCGCGTTGGTGTGCAGCACGTGCACGGCGCGTGCGTCGCCCGCGTCCAGGCGCAGCGCGGGCGCGGCGCGTATCAGCGGCCGCGCCGGGTCCAGCCCGATGATGCGCTGCAGCCGGAAGGTCGCATAGTTGGCGAGGATGCCGCAGAAGTGCGCACCGAGCGAGTGGCCGACGCAGGTGAGGCGAGCGGGCGGCAGGCCCTGCGCGCGCAACCGGCCCAGCGCCGCCGCCACGCAGCGCGCCGCCGGCCGCAGGTTGTGCACGGCCGCCACGTAGCACGGCGGCTGGCACAGCGCGCCCCAGTCCACGACCAACACGTTGTACCCGCCGCGCCGCAGGTACGCTGCGCACACGCACGCATACACATGCCCACACATGCAGTCAGGTATCGTACAATAAGTAGTGAAGCGATATTCAAGTATCGAGATTCGGAAGCAACGTAAAATTTATATCTTGCGCGCCACCGTCCGTGCTTCAGAAGGCATGGTAAGTTGTCGGTCTTCTTTAAGCGATTAAGAAACTCTGACATCGAGGTCACCGACCTAAGTACATCATCTCAGAGACCCTCCTGCTCAGCAACTACGAAAGCCGCGCACTTGACAGTTAAATAAGTTTTTCTAACGTGTTCAAAATATTGACACGTAGTAATGTGCAAATTGCAATGCAACGAATTGCAACCGTGCGCAGGTAGAGTGCAGTAACAGAGTGCAATACATGTGATGTATCAATGAGACCTAATTCCTGCAATGCATTATGCAAGTGGAAGTAACGCAAGCGCCCGCATGGTCGCGGCGGCGGCGGGGAGCGCTCCGCCGCGCGCCGTAATGCCGCGTGCACACCGCGAGCAGTAGAGTCCCGACCTCTCCCGAGACGAGAGCGCGCGCTGTATACTGACCGTCGCGCAGCACGGCCATGGGCAGCGCGCCGTCGCCGCCCGCGTACCCGTGCACCAGCAGCACGGTCTCGTGCGCCGGCTCCCACCCGCTCTCGCGCAGCCACTCCGCCCCCTCTCCCACCTGACACATACACAACACATTATACGTCGCCTCCACTTATTATGCCTCACATGTCAACATTTTCTACGCAGATTTCTACTGTTTTGCATTTCGTAATTTATAGTTTGGACAGGAGCTCACTTACTTATAATATTACAATCGCAATAAAGCCACAATTTAACGCACAGTAATCCGTCTATAAGTACGCAATGTGTTTCAAGCGCGGCGCGCGCGTTGATGTCTTTTGTTCGTACCAAACTTGCGTTCAATACGAAAGACATCAACGCGCGTCTCTTCATAGGATAACGTACCAGAATAGTCTCTTTGGGCACTGCTTAGTTCTAACTAAATATAAAAACCAGTGTGAATGAATCGGTTAATCCTAACACTATTTCTTTTATATACTAAGTATTTTTGTTTGAATAATTAACTGTGATAGTAGCCGATTGTGTCGTGACGTGACCTATATTTCACGTCACGACACGTGGTATGGATATGCATGGCGTGGCGCGGACGCAATACACGAGGAGGCCGAGGACGAGTAGCGGTCCGCGGACATTCCGGGCGGGCGGCGCGTGCAGGCGCGCCACACGTGACCGCGCGGACCCCGGCTACAGGCTCGCGCTGGCGGGCACCGCGCGAGACGAATGGTCTTAACGACCTCATATTTAATTCTTAATAACATATCATGAACAAATTATTAGTATGACTATTAAAATATAACTAAACTTTCACAATGCATAAATTTACCGACTTTTATAGGGCGGCGGATTTTAATTCAAATAGTAAGGACATTTGAAACGCGTTACCTACCTACCTTGCCGGAGGAAATTGTGTCAACGAGCAATTATGCCCCGTCTGAGTGTATATCTTACACCTAAGTTAAGTTACAGCACAATAAAGAAATTAAATCCCACCAAGGCTCGTAGAACACACTGGCGGCGGGGTGACATACATCGTGTGTGACAAAAGTTGTAAACACAGCTCAATGACATTAAAAGTGTTCAATACTCGTTAACATATCTTCGAATGCATTTGGAATGTTACTTTTATCGCTGTTTGTGTGTAGGTACGTGTGACTGAGCACCTGAGTTGTTCGTGATTAAGGAAATATGTATTGAATCATTGTTGAAAATAAGTATTTATAATTTATATTCGTTTTCTCACTTGCATTGCAGCATTACATTGCAAGTGAAACCGCAAGTTCACTGTACATAGATACGAGGACTCGTAGTAGATATAATTTAACAGGTAACAAGTGACAAACGAACCGAACAACGCATAATTAGTGTTTGAAGGAGAAAGTGGGATGTGTTCGTGGTGTTTTTATCCGACTATGACAAAGAGAGTACAAAACTGATATTTGCATTGTTTGCACATTATGTGTTATCTAGCAAAATGTTGGGATTTGTGTTCGTGTTGTGGTCGTAGGCAGTGTGGTGTGGTGTGGTGAGTGGTGTGTGTCAGGTCTGACCACTCGCTTGTGGGGGTTGTCCTGCGTGTAGAGGTGCAGCGCCACCAGCGGGTCGGGGCAGGGCTCGCGCTCGCGCCGCCACACGCACTGCTCGAGGCTCGCGTTCGAGAACACCTCACTGTGCAGCAGCAACGCCTCCTTGATGGGCCGCCGGTGCTCGCACGCGCACCCTGCCGCCGCCAACCACACAGTACATTTTATGTATCAACAAATGCGACAAAACAATAATATTTAATATAGTATAGATTAGTGTCGATGTGATTAATGCTATTGATATGACCTGTAATGAGCGGCAGCAGCAGCAGCAGCAGCATCGCCTGGAGCGCCATGTCGGGGAGTCGATGTCACGTCGGGGAGTCAGATCACGTCGGGGAGTCGAAGTCACGTCCGGAGTCGCGTGAGTTGCTTGAGAGGCGTGCGGTCGCGCGCTCGCCCGGGGCTCGTGTGAGCTCGTCTGCGCCCCTCCGGCGCGCCGGCCGCCGCACACCTCCACACCTCCACCTCCGGGGCCGTTACTCTTGGTACCGAGTCACGTCCCAGTGCAGCGCCACCATAGTACTATGTTAGTTAGACGGCAATGGGTGACCTACCGTGCACCACTCACTATCGACTTTTGAGAGTCTCCTCTCCAACATCCTATCAAAGAAATAAAAAATATGCCATCAATCATAAACAAAACTTGTAAGTCTCGCCACTCATTATATTTTGTCATACCATAATATTTTGTGCGATGCAAGTAACACCAAGTCAGTCAATTTATTAGTCTCCACATAAGGGTCCTTTTGTCTTATGTTATAACGTTATCATAATAAGCTAACCTAACAACATCTTATAGTAACAATATTAAGTAACTTGGCCATCGCATCGAAATCACAGGGTCACAAGAAATACACTTGCTTGTATTAAATTATATACTTTAGTGCGTTACCTTTAGTGCTGGCACGGTATTCTTTTGAAGCTTCTACGACTGTTAGTACTGGTTCAAATGGCATGAAATTTTAAATACTATATACCGTATTTATACTTTCTTGGTGTCTGATTTTTTTATATCTCTACAATTTGGTGATAATGTCTAATCCCTCCTCCTCGCTGTACTGATATTATAATGGACTTTAATTCCGAATTGGAAACCGTTTCCAAGCTATTCACTATGACTTTTGACTTTGAAGCAAATGTTTATTTGTATAGAATTTACTAGAAATATGTTTAGTTTAGCGGCACACCCTTGCCATTTTATTATTAATTACCTAGATATGGGGTGCAAAATGTCTCATCTATCATAGATGGCCGGTGGCACGAGGGCGGGACGGCGCTGCGAGCCGTACGAGCCGCCGCCGGCTCAGGACAGATGGTCGGCGCACCGGCACTCGGGGCAAGCCTGAGCACCAGGGTTGAGCCGACTTCGGCTGAACCACTGAATGAACACACAATGGTACCTACGTCGTAAAGTACTCTACGAATGAAGCGAACAACATTTATCAAAGCTAGCGTGTATGTTGTGCCATTTTTGAAGGACAAGACTATGTAGAGCATAGTGTAGCGAGCTGTGAGTAGTCCACACAGACTGCGGCGCGCGGAATCGCGGATACATGAGATCTGTAGGCAGAGCCTCGTCCCGCGCCTCTCCCGCGGCTAGGGAGTGGAACCTCGGACCTCGGTACAACGCTCAGCCCATTTCGTACGGAACCTCCGACATTTTTTTTGTATCGGTAAATTTTTTATTCTGGTACGTTTTCGATAAAGTGCGATCAAGGGCATTTCCACCAAAGTATCCAATATGAAACACAAAGCCGTAAACGATTTAGATGATATTATATACAATTTTCCTTTTTATATCGACACCACGGTTTATATGCATGTAGGGCGTAATATTACGGTCATTACGGACCATTATGTCCTTGGTAAAACTTAAATGTACAAGGTAATTTTTGATGTCACTGTATTGCTTTTTGGGTCGAATTTGAACTAATTTGAAGATGTTCATAATGTATGAGTTGTGATCGTACATCTCGCCTTCGTAACAATACGATACGATACTTTATCCGCTCAACCTCTATGTAGCGTGCGGGGCGGAGGGTGGGGCGGGCGAGGGCGCCGCAGCCTGCGCGGCCGCAGTCGACGTCACGCGCACGACGAGCTGCCGCGCGTCGTGCCTCGCTATATAAAGTGTACTTCACAAAAACCTCCACTATATTAAATGTGATAAGTAACGCAATACGAAATCATTCATTCTGACTGTAACAACCATTGTGATAAGTGCGAGCTACGACTAGTATTGTGTCCGAGTGTGTGGTGTGTTTGTGTGTGAGCTTGGTGTAATTGCGCGAATGCCACGAGCCGCGGCCCTCGCAGCTGCCGTCGGCGCTCCCCTCCTCCTCCGTCCATTGAGGGACCGATCGCCGAGCGGCCTTTCGCGTTGATATTCATTTGGGTATTGGCATCGCTATCTTTCCAAAATGCACTGAGCGAAAGTATACTCCGCGGTCTAGCGACAATGTCAATCAATCAAAACACGGGCCAGTCAAACAAGCCGAAGCCACAACAAGTAGGTAAACAGGGCCCGGAACCGGTCAACTTTCCACCGCGCTACCACCCTCCCCCGCTGGCGGGCCCCGTGCCGAGCGCAGCCACTTGCGACGCGCCGCTCAAGGAGACGAAGGCCGTGGGCGCGCACCCCGCCGCGTACCGCCCGGCGGACAGCAAGGCGCACCCGGCGCGCGCGGGAGGCCCGTACCCCGCGCCTGCGCCCCGGCCGCCCGCGGGAGCGCGCGCCCCGCCCGAGCTGGTGACGCGCGCGCTGGTGCACGACGAGCCGCCCGCCGCCGCGGACATGCTCAAGTTCACTAAGCGCGTGGAACCGGAGCACGCGCCTCGCGCTGCGCCCGACCAGCGCCGCCAGCTGCAGGCGCTGCTCGACGAGATCAAGTGCCTAAAGGAGGAGAACCGTAAGCTCAGCGAGGACAACCAAGAGCTGCGGGACCTGTGCTGCTTCCTGGACGACGACCGGCAGAAGGGGCGCAAGCTGGCGCGCGAGTGGCAGCGCTTCGGCAGATACACGGCGTCGGTGATGCGGCAGGAGGTGTCCGCGTACCAGAGCAAGCTGCGCGAGCTGGACGAGAAGCAGCAGGAGCTGATCAGCGACAACCTGGAGCTAAAGGAGCTGTGGCTGTATCTGGTGGAGGAGCGTGAGCGCGGCACGTGCGGCGCGTGCGGACGCGCCGGACGCACGCGTGACGACGGCGACGGCAGCAGCAGCGGCACCAACGCGGAGGAGGGGCCGCGCGCGGCGCCCGCGCCGCCCGCCCCGCCGCTCGCCGAGCGCACCGTGCAGTACGTGCGGGACCTCGAGCACAAAGTGCGCCGCCTGGAGGCGGAGCGCGGCGCGGCGGGCGGCGGCGCGGCCGGGGCGGGCGGCGAGCGGCCCGAGGCCGTGGTGCGCGCGCTGCAGGTTCTGGAGGTGCGCGACACGGTGGAGCGCCGCGCCGCGCCCGCGCTCGACCCCGGCGAGCAGGCGCTGCTGCGCGAGATGTGCAACGTCGTCTGGGGCAAGCTTGAGGACCACCACCCGCACCCGCGCTGACGCCCGACACCTCATTTTATAAACTTAGGTAGCTAACATTCCATACATAAGTATTCGAGTTATTTCTTTATAAGGTGGATGTGGTGGACGGATGGGGTGGTAGAATTTCAAAGAATGGGGTCATTGCGAGTGAGCGGCCGCGGCGCCGCGCCAGCGCGACCTCGATCCGACGTTCAACATTTAAACTAACAGTATAGATAAACAAAATAAGTTCAAGTTGGTAGCACGTACACTTCAAAGGACGGAACTTAACATACATTCAAATGTGAAATGTTGGAATATACATACTTGTAGTAACATAAGTTACAGCTAAGTTACAAGTACTCGTACGTAGAACTATCAAGTTTAGACAAATTGTAAATACAAGTACCATACAAGTACGTAGATATCATCCAAGTACGTAGATATCATCCAAGTACGTCGATATCATACAAGTACGTAGATATCATACAAGTACGTAGATATCATACAAGTACGTAGATATCATACAAGTACGTAGATATCATACAAGTACGTAGATATCATACAAGTACGTAGATATCATCCAAGTACGTAGATATCATACAAGTACGTAGATATCATACAAGTACGTAGATATCATCCAAGTACGTAGATATCATACAAGTACGTAGATATCATACAAGTACGTAGATATCATACAAGTACGTAGATAATTAGTTATTACATAATGGTTTCATAATCAGTCAATAGTATTGGCAGTACATACAAGTATAAATTAAGTGTTGAAATGTACGGTTTTGTTGTTCGCGCATGCGGTTTCACCCGCGTTTTAGGTACTTTCTAAAAATTGTTCTCAGCTTAGAGAGTGAAACGAAAATAATGGAATGAAAAATATTTATTTCCGAAAATAACTGGTTCACTTATGTAGTGAATCGGGTCAAGAAATGTTCTGTGAACCATTCTTTCCAACCTTTTTAAGGGCTCTTTCAAATTAGCATTTTCTGTCGTCCTCTTACGTGTGTTTGTATAAAAAACAAAACAATACAAAAATAAACAACAAATTGCGCGTAAATTAGCGGTCAAATGTCAGCAAAATCCAACAAATCCCAGAATTATTCAACAACATTAAATAATGTTAGCTTGGCTATGAAAGTCTTGCAAAATGGAAAATAAATTCAGTTTAATAGCATGTGGACGGTTTGATTTGTTTTTAGACAAGACAGTTCCAATATATTTCTTTGAAGTGTCCCAAATCACAGTTTTTAAGGGGGAACCGTTTTCACCTCGCACGTTTGTATTGAACGGACTGCCTGCGCCGCCGCTAGAGGCTTTACACTACCGAGAGGTATTTTGATTATCTAGTCAAATAAAAAACTAATCACATAATTACCAGATAAATGTTCAAGCGAGTAAACGTTGATACCTACCTATGACGTCACTCAACATCAGCTCATTTATGGCGAACCGTATCTACATGCACTATGCACCGGCATTCTAATAGAAGTTGTTCCATGATAGTAGGTCCACGGAGTTACGTAGGTTACGGGGTCCTTTATGGGGGAAATACAATCAGAATATTATAATATATTTCCTTTCTGCTATTACAGATGTTTATTATATAAAGTATACCTATTACATTTTATTATCTTAACATCCATTCCTAAACAAATTAATGTGCCGACATAATTTGCTGGTCGATAGGATAGGGTAAATCTACCAAAGGTACCTTGATTCTTAGGGTGCCTCTTCCGTGTCCACCGGCGGCGGCGGCCGGAGCCGAGCTGTACTAATGCATATAGGTCGCATCTGATGAGCCCCGGTCGTGTCAAGCGTAGCGCGCCATAGCTGTGGTAGAGCACCCTCGGACAGGGCTACTCAAAGATCGTCTAAAAAATACTTGCTTGAATTATAAGTGCCAAATACAGTACAGGCCCACTGTATTTGGCAGGATGTAACTTACTATAATAATTGACATTTTACATAATATCTATAAGTTATACTGACGAACTTGCCTTGTACCTAGTAGTAGCATAGAATATGATACGGTCTGTTACTTTGTATTAATAACATAATTAGGTACTTATTTATTATACATAGCCTCTATTGTAAAAGTTGTATGTACCTATAAATTATAATTGGTGTAAATTATAATTTATATGTACATAGTTACTTACTTAGTTTATAAGCAATTTTATATACATACCTACCTAGAGGTGTACCGTATAGGTATACTTACCACAATTATTGTATGAAAACCGTTTGGTTAGAAGACTCGTAATCTCGGAAGGGTCTAGAAATGGATCCAGTATTTCACACCAAAAAAGTACTTACCTAGGTATTATTACAGAGGTATCTATACTAATATTATAAAGCTGAAGAGTTTGTTTTGTTTGTTTGTTTGTTTGTTTGTTTAAACGCGCTAATCTCAGAAACTACTGAACCGATTTGAATAATTATTTCACTGTTAGATAGTCTATTTATCGAGGAAGGCTATAGGCTACATTTCATCCCGAAATTCCTACGGGAACGGGCACAACGCGGGTAAAACCGCGGGGCGCTGCTAGTTTATAATAAATAGGTAGTAGCTAGCTCTCTAATTATAAGTTCTGTAAGTTAATTTTTCAGTTCTGTAATTATTGTACTTACATAAGTTATTTTTAACAAATAAATGTTATTAATTTATTTCAGTACATTTGACACCATGATGTCCGTTTTTTTTCCAACCGCGGCGGTACCTCACCCGCTGCGGCCGACGAGCTCATACTGACTGGACTGGCACATGAAAACTGAATTTCGCTTCGATTGCTATTTACTTAACAATTTTGTAATATATTTTCTTTGTTCTTATTTCATCCCAATGATTCTTAAATATGGATCCTATCATCACCAAGGACCTGCTCGGTCAAATGTTAGTCGCGCTCAACGCTCAATATCTTACCTACTTGCGTGGCGTGGACCCCAATTTGCAAAATTGTCCTGAAATACGATTTTATAATGCTATTTGGACTTATATAGCTCCGATAAAGGTTTTGGTATTTGCTATTGCACTTTTAACAGCATTAATGAATGCCGTTTTTACTTCAGTACGATTAATCCTATAATTTGAACTTATATCGGTATATAGGATCATAGTTTTAACGTACTCACACGGGTTTTTTCGTGTTAGAAACTTAATAAAGCAAGTAATAACTTACTTTTTATTTCCCGACGTTTCGAGGGGATTGCACCTCTCGTGGTCGCGGGTGAACTCATATATTTCGTGGCCACTACTGGATTAAGACTCCTATAAAAGCTAGTAACAAAACTACTTAATTGCACTCAGGAGTAATCAGTCCGGAAACTCAGACTTATATATGCGCCTACTTAAAAGATAACATCTAAGGAGCAAAAGCTTAAGACTCCTCGAGGAGCATCTACCAGGAATATATACACTGAGGCGCAATCACTCTTGTTATTTATACTTATAACCTCATAAAAGCTATTTTTATGGCCAATATAAGTAAATCCAAGTTAAACTACTGAAAAGCATTTATACTTACTTCTTATCTGGTTTTACATTACCTTAGAAGTGTATTTTATATCCGCGTTTCAAATATAATTAAATCACTAAGATTATAACAGCCCGCAGAAGGATAAAATGTTCTCTATATTGATTTATCGCATGCCATTATAAGCAGATACACTTTTATTATATTAAGGCATTCCATAATAGTGTTATAGTCTGTAATCTCAAACAATCCTGGTCAAAACTCTTATAAGATCACTTTTGCTTGAAACGACCAATATAGGCTAAAACACGCTTTATATAGTTTCGCAAATTCTATTTAATTATAGGATTTGACATCGGCCACAGTGAGCACTGATGTATTAAATTTAATTGGTGAAGAGCGCATCGCGAATTCTGATGAGGGTTCCGGACAAGATAACTGAAGTACTTTAGATGGAGGAGGTTCAGACTACGAAAGTTATAGTGAAAAATCTTTAAGCGATTCTGAAAGCGATAATGGGGCAGACCTTCAGATTCAGATTACAACAAAGATTTAGAACTGCGTTATTCTATTAAAAACTGGGCCCTAAACTTCATTATTTCTCACGCTGCATTAAACTCTTTTTTTGAATTTATAAATGTAATAAACGATGTTTTGCCTAAAGATGCACGAACACTACTAGATACAAATAAAGAAAAGCTACACATTACTATTCATTACTATTTCACCCCCAGGGCACTGGCCACTCATGGCACAATGGTATCCAGGAATATCATCATAGGTACCTACTTTTATTTCGATCTTTGGGAACCTGAATAAAATAATTAGATATTAAATAAAAAAAGACGTGTAGCACTCGGGGACTGCCGCGGTAAAGCTATTGCATAGTTATTTTTTGTATCACTAGATGGCGTTAGTGGGGAGCGTGAGGTTTTTTCGTTACGGAATTTCTGGATTCGGTCCCCGCGCTCAAGGCCCGCGATAGAAGCTATGCAATAGCTTAACAATGTTTAAAATAATGGTTAACCTAGCACGCACAACAAACCCTTACAATATTTCTATAACATGCTAATCTATGAACATCAATAGAGTTTGTTTTTATCTGACAATGCGGAACCCTAATTGGTAACAATATGGCGAATTCTTCGGTTTTAACACTGGCCAATATAGAACCCTCAGAATACAGAAAGTACCAGAAACGGCATTCAAATGTATTTACAAGCTACTCGCTGTGTCCAAAAACAGAACAAAGTCCCTCGCGTAGTATTGTTAGCTCTCGCATTATTTGCCCATTTTTAGGGTAAATTTTGGGAGTTTCGGAGGTAATATGATAATAGAATAAAAATTGTCCTTTTCTATATAACTATGTACCTACCTTTTTATCTCAAGAAATAGATATGTATATTAAATAAAACATGGTGTTAAGGTGGATGTTTGCACACTTTTAAGGGGTGATGGAAAAATTATATATTTTTATTTTATTTTAAAGTATTCGGAAAACTTACAGCTAGGTACAAGAGTTACATAAAAAATGAATAATAACTTAAGTCAAAATGCATCGAGCAAACTACGCTTCGCTTCGATGGTTTCCAGAACTGTTCCAGCCGTGCTCTTTGTATAATTTTTGTCCACACCGCTTTCCTTTCCTCATCAGCAGGGAAGCTAAAATTTAAGATGGCTAATATAGAAACATAATTTAATACCCGCTCCCCCTCTCCCCTTCTCCCACACGCACACCAAAAATATGTTTAGAAATCCTATAGACTAACATACTTACTATTTAATAGTATTGTTAGGTTAGGTGCATACGAGTCACACTTACGCTTTATACTTTCTTTTTCAAGTTGGTTTATTTTTATTATATTACTTATTAAAATTCTACAACGAATTAAAGCCCTCAAAAGTAGTCAAAAGGTAATAAAAAGAAGGGTAAATCAAAACTCTTATATTGGCAACACTAACATAGATTGACGCATCACTCTCAATGACAATCGAAATCTGAGAAAATAATTAAATATTTAAATAAGACGATACCTAAATGCGATACTTACACGTGAAATGTGATCCCATCCTGTTTCTTTTTCAGACCCACTGCATTTTTACAGGTAGGAACGACACAAGACGGCATAGTTTCGTGAAATTGGTCACGGGTAAAACACGTTAGCGCGTTCCGACGGTCACAAAGTGACTGATCGGTTGCGCATCAAACTACACTATTTAAGGCTAGTTTGAGTAGCTACAGTATTAGGCGCGCTCGTGGGTTCTGGTACTTTCTGTATTCTGAGATTACTTATTAATATTCTACAACAAATTAAAGCCCCTCAAAAGGTAATAAAAATAAGGGTAAATCAAAACTCTTATATTGGCAACACTAACATAGATTGACGCATCACTCTCTATGACAATTGAAATCTGAGAAAATAATTAAATATTTAAATAAGACGATACCTAAATGCGATATTTACACGTGAAATGTGATCCCATCCTGTTTCTTTTTCAGACCCACTGCATTTTTACAGGTAGGAACGACACAAGACGGCATAGTTTCGTGAAATTGGTCACGGGTAAAACACGTTAGCGCGTTCCGACGGTCACAAAGTGACTGATCGGTTGCGCATCAAACTACACTATTTAAGGCTAGTTTGGGTAGCTACAGTATTAGGCGCGCTCACGGGTTCTGGTACTTTCTGTATTCTGAGATAGAACCAATATTACTTATATTGGTTCTAAGTCACACTTGGCAATGCTCACCAAAAAATTGGTAACTTTTCATGATATTTTCATAATAAAATATTAAATATTAAAATGTTAATAAGTAAATTACAAGAGGCGCTTTAAATTTTTTATTAAAACCATGATAGAATCTTCGGAAAATTCACAATCACCTACGAATATACCTACACCAGACTAACAATAATGCTGGGGCCACACTTACGCTCAATGTCAATGCCCATTGAATGCAATAATTTTCAATGCAATATAGTGGGTGGCTACACTTAAACTGTCAATGTCAATGTTCATTTATTGGAAAAATTTGACATTGACAACGGCATTGAATTTACTTCAATTCAGGCAAGATGGACGTCGACAGAGCTCTATATTTCATGAGAGTTAATTTATATTATTTGACTTTATTAAATCATTATCGAATAAAGAGACCATGTTTGCATAATCTCAAGAAAAGTAATAATTTTGTTGTTACTCCACTCTGTCGCCATAGTACGTATAGACAAAAACGTGCGATTTTGAGGCAAATCCATCGTAATAAGCAAATACGTCCGAACCCGTTGCGCTCTCGACGCACACTGACAATACGTAGTGTGGCCGCTTCATGCATTTAACTCTCGCATTAATCTCTTTGATGTACCGCCACTCGAGCTATCGCATACGCCAAATGGCATTGTCAATGCTATTGTCAAATTATGACGCATAGTCGTGGCTACACCTACGGTTAATGTCATATTCTATGGCATATGGCATAGGTGTGGCCCCAGCATAATAGGTAATAGCTTTTGATTTCCTACTATAGTTGACATTCACTATTAGGTATTAAATTAAACTTAGTTATATTTACACAAACTATACCCTTATTCAAATAGTTTAAACAATTCCTGGACCGACAGAACAGAATTCGACTGTTCACTAAATGTGAGCTTAAAAAAGCATTGCGAGGCGCGTATTCATCTCAAATTATCCTATAATTTACAAATTGGCATTTGCAGGACTAATTGGATTGACGTAATTCTATTATAGGAGTAATATAGGCGTAAACGGCATTGCAGCGGTCTATTATAAACACGATATAAGTAAAAGTTTACTTATAAAATGGGCCCTTTCCCGGACTTATTAGCGGATATAAGTATCAAGTCCTATGGAAATGTGCTCCTGGAGATAGTAATGAAACCACTTTTTGCTAATAGGCAGATACGGCCGGCAACTTTATTGCAAGCTGTGGAAAGAATTGAAACTCATCAAAAACGTAACTTGTAAACAATTACATCGCTACTCAGTTAAGAGACCTATAATAGGTCGGTTAATTGATTCAGTCCCTACATAAGGGTCCTTCTGCCTTTAGATATCATTTACGTATAGTGACCATTAGGCATCAATATTAATATTAGTTTGTTTTTTAAAAAGTAGATGGACTTGACCATCACATGAAAACACAATGTATGTATAACACAAATAACACACATATTAGTTACCTAGTAACTAAGTAGATTAAATTAGATTGTTTTGTACGATTGCAAAATATTTTTATTTTTATATATAAACTAGTTATTATAAAAAAAAATGCTTACACAAGGCATGAAGTGTTGTGTGCACATGCATGAGTAGGAACTAGGAACGAATCATGGCTGGCGCTCATTACTTTATCAATAATAAGCCGTCCAAAGCCGTCCTATTGCTGCCAGTTCCCTAGTACTTAGTTAATTTGACACCCCTAGAAATATAAGAATCAATATGAGTAAGTATAACAGAAATTCAGTGTTTTACATATAAATATGAGATGATAAACATTTTCCTTCTAAATAGGTTAAACAAATCAACGTTAAAATTTTATAACACTTTTTTTTAACACTACAACCTTAGCGAATAGTAAAACTAACCTTTAGTTTTAAGTAGATGTGTATGAAATGAACGCACTACGGTCCCTACCGACTGCACTCGCTTAACTAAACTAACGCTAACGAAACTACTTTCGAGTACTGAATCCTTCCCTCCTTCCTCCTTGGTGCTCGACAGTTGGACGCGGTCAGGCCGACACCAGCGGCGACAGTATGACATATCATGGATGGACATACTGAGACTGACAATAACAGATTTAAAGGTTTCCCGGTCTGTGCTATAAAGTAGGTTTATAATTTATATTTAGTCGACGAAAGGAACACAGGAAAGTATTTTATAGTATTCTTGTCTGAAATAGTCAACATTAAGTACCTTCATACGTAGGTATATTGCACTTGAGCAAGAGCTGCTTTGTTTGGTACTAATATAGTTCCCACGACTTCCTAAAGCAGATTTATTTGACTAGTGCTTTCAATGGCTGAAGATAAAGGCGAAGCGGGAGAAGATGTCGATACCATAGGGGTCAGTATTGTATTGTAAGTAGGGTGGGATGCAGGGTGCAGCGCTAGTGTATGTGTGTGACGTGATGCGATGTGTCCCGGGCAGATCTACGTGGGCGGGCGCAGCGCGGACGGCGAGCGCCACGGGCAGGGCTGGGCCGTGCTGCCCAACGGGGACTTCTACCAGGGCTGCTACTGCCACGGCATGCGCAGCGGCAAGGGGCTCTACGTGCTCAAAAACGGGGCTCGCTACGAAGGTACGGCCGGAGCTCACGGGTGAACACACGCCGTACACGCGCCCTCGACTGACGCTCGATACGATTGTGTTCCTCAGGGGAATGGCGCAGAGCGATGAAGTACGGCGTCGGCACGATGTTGTACCCGGACGGGTCCAAGTACGAGGGCGACTGGAGGCACGACCTGAAGCAGGGCTTCGGCGCGTACTACTACCCCAACGGAGACGTGTACGAGGGCGCCTGGTTCAAGGGCAAGCGCCACGGCCTGGGCACTTATTTCTTTGCGGAGTATCAGGTCAAGTTCATGGGTACGTGGGTGGAGGGCGTGATCGAGGGCCCCGGGCAGATCATCTACCCGCGCGTGCGCTACCACGGTGCGTGGACACGCGGCAAACCTCGCGGGCCCGGCTGCTTTGTGTTTGACTCCAACTGCATGCAGCACGGGTTTTACGTGCTCGTGCAGGACCCTGCGTTCGAGGAGTTCGGCGAGGCGGAGGAGGAGAAGGAGGACAAGGAGGAGAAGGAGAAGGCGGAGGGCGAGGGCGAGGAGGAGCCCGAGTTCGACGATACGCTGGGTGAGCGCCGCCACGCACTGCCGCGAGGGCACTCGCTGACGATTCTTATAGCCACAATCACCAGACAACAAATCTGCACAATTCACGACTTTTCCACGCGAATCCATTTGTCATTGGTAATAGAATTGCGACTTATTGGCATTGAAATTCTAAATTATTAAATGTTGAACTGTATGGAAAATAATTCAGCTAAGTAACTAGTTACCTAGCGTATCTACAAAAATTCACAGTAGTACCATCATGGTTTTAGTGGCAGCGAACCCACCCAGCAACATTAGTACTACATACTTTTAAATCATACTCGCCCTTATTATGAAACTATTAACTAAAATTCCCTTAGGAGTTTAATGAGATTGATTTTTTATAAGAGCCGCATACAAAATTAAGGCTGTTAGCCGTCGCAGGCAGCCGGCCGGCGGCGAGTTTGTATACAGTGCTGGTCAGCACATTGACTTAAAGTAGGCGCCGGCTCCCTGCGAGGCAGGGCGGGCCGACGCGACGCGACGGTGAGCGTGGTGTGTCGCAGGCAAGGTGGCGGCGTGGCGCGCGCGCAGCGTGACGGCCTACGTGGCGGAGTTCCTGCCGCCGGCCGCGGTGCCGCTGCCGGTGCGCGACTCGTTGCCGTCGCTGTCGGAGCGCAGCGCCAGCGAGTCGCTGCTGCAGTTCGAGCTGCCGTCCGTCGCGCCCGAGGAGGAGGAGCCGATGACGGGCGACTCGTGGCTGCTGCACCGCCAGCAGTTCCTCGAGGAGACGCAACAGAAGGACTGACTGCTCTGGTTAATACCTACTGCTTCCGATGTGCAAGTTTAATATGACTCCAGACTAATACAGAAACATATTAACTATGATGGGTTACGAGACAAGTCAAACGATCGTCGAACGACATCGGTCGAAGTCGACTGGTCTCGTAGCTTTAATTGATCGACTGATAGGAACCGTTCGATTAACCAGTCGATCGTCCCAGTTGATGGCATAGGTATTCCTTAGTCTCCTACGAAATATATTCACAAGATGACACGTTGTCTTGACCAGTACGATTTTGCTCGTACTACTGTAAGATATTACGAAGGCGCAAACGCACAAGACTGTATGCGATTGTTTATCTTAACTTCTAAAACAGAATAGCGCATGGTAATGGTAACATGTATAGACATACACACTCAACAATTTAATGTTTGTTTATACACATCTGTTGCAGATGGTCAAAGAGTTCAACCAACACCAAAGAAGGCACCTATTTATTTTATTTGCATCAACTTATATGACATTTACTTACTATAACAATGGGAGCAACATCATTTTAAACATACAATAATTCATACTTCTACTATTAAGTTTATTTAACATATTAAAATAAAGATATTTCCATACACAAGTTGCTTTTCACTTTAAACAACAATACAGTAACTATGGTCTAGCCAGAAAGACAAGGCTTATGAATGTATGTATGTATGAACATACACACACTTTTATTTCATAAGATCATAATGATTTCCACCATGTGCCTACTGATCTGATATTGAGCAGAGAGTGGGCGGGCATCAGCCACTTCAGCCAGTAGGCACATCCTCGGAGGCACGGGTGGCGGCGCCGCGGACTACGTCGGAGGGTTGGTTGGCGCGTTGGTGTTAGAACCTGCATTGTTGTTTTCAAAAGTGGCTTTGTTCTTCAACAAGTAGGCAGCGAGGTAGTTGATGGGGTCCGGTGGTCGCTCCTTGGCCAGCGAGGACAGCCCCTGCAGCAGGATGGGCACCACCGTCTGGTCCAGGTACTGCCTGGTTGGCAACGCATTCAAGTCAATACGAGATTTGCGATTGGCATTACTTTCATTTTCCTTTTCCATTGATATAATTTTCTGTAAATGGTAATATACTAGTTAATCAAGTCAAATATTTTTATTCAGTTTTGGCCCTATAGAAGCTCTTTTCAACGTACCACGTAATCATAAACGTTATAGCTGACAGAGCATAATATTTAGAATTTATAGTAAATATGTACCCAAGCAAGTTTTCAAATGAGGTACATTTATACTAACACTTACAGAGCTTTCGCCAATAGCAACTTTTTATAGGTGGTTAAGTAAGGATCATGTCTGCATGGCACCTGAATTGTGGTTATGTAGATTTGAAACACTTTGTTGATATCTTTAATTGCAGATTGCAGATTGATTGACTGCACATGAACCGAATCTAAAGGATTAGGTTAGATCCACAGAAATACACAGAAAAAAGATGTTTTAATAGTCTCACACATTTGGCATCTTCCTTACCTTCACAGACTCGGGAATTTTAGAAGGGGGTTTCTCTTCTTTGGTCTCTTGATTTGTTTTAATAGAAGTTTCTGACATGGGTCGATAAATTGAAAGAATTCTGCTATCTGCCAAATTACAATAATATTTATGCAGTTACATAAAATTTGAAATGTCACCAGCTTACCTAGGGGAATGGCTCTGGGTCAGGGTTTGGTCTTGTCATAATATTTGGATCGTGTCGGTTAGCGGCTAAATACAGTGAGAAGTAGGTGCTGAGCTGAGCATATGTAGCATAAACTGAGGAACAATATCTATATAATCCGTAATATTCACGGTCATGACGACATAATTCTTTTAACACTATCACAGCTAGGTGTTGTTACGTTTAATTCATTTTTAGTTATGAGAATTATCCATTACTCTTTTTAAGTTTAATTTATCACTATTTTGCTAAGTATAAGCTAAGTAAAAAAACTGAACTCACTGTTAACAACTTTATCAAGAGATCAAGAGCTCTCAATATGATATTTATTATTTATCTATTAATTATTTTTCTGATAATGTTTTCTTGATCATTTGAATCATTTCAAGATAATTTCAACTTCTCAAGCACAGATCACCACAGACCACAGGAAACAAGATTTCAAGAAAAAAAAAATATCACAAACAAAACTGCACGCACACCACAGACGCACACTGCACCACAGATTACCAAACAGCACTCACAGCACAGACTCACAGACTGGAAACTCACTGCACTGCCTGCACAGACAGAACAGACAAACCACAGAGCACGAACGAACAAACAAAATACAAGATAAAACCATTGAGTTATATGTACTACGTACTAGAGAAGCCACTTCAAACAAGCTTCGTGAGAGATTCGCACCGGACAGGTGTCCAGTGTTCACTTAGTCGATGGCCAGCTCTGGCCAGAACTACATGTGTTACAGCTATTGTTTTTTCAAATAAAATATGCCCTCATGTGCATTGCGTTATTGCAAAAATACTTTAAGAAACACAAATAGAAGTAAAGAAGTGACCTTTCACTCGTAGGTATAATTTTCTACTCCGAAAACAATTTTAAATAAATATTTAAAAATAAATATTTTTACATCAACAAACGGTCATATTACAAAGAGTATATGAGATATGAGATACAGAGTGGACACTATCGACGAGCATTGATAAATTCCTAATTCCGATTGATATTATATATCAACCATCTTTTTATATTAACCGACTTCAAAAAGGAGGTTTGTTCGACCCTAAGTTTTAAAAACATAGTTCTATTTTTTGTCTGCCATTTCTCGGAAACTATTGATCCGATTTGGGCGGGATTTTTTTAAAATGGGTTTTTTATATAAATATCTTCTAAAAAAAAACATGAAAATCGGTTCATATAGTTACAACGGATTATACATCCGCGAGCGCACAAAAAAAAACTCATGTATATACGGACAAATTGAGAAACTTCCTCCTTTTTTAAGTCGGTTAAAAAACCTTTTGCTATTATTCTTCATATACTTTTTATAAAAATAAAAATTTACTTCTGAGATTATTGAAAAAAAGACTAGGTAGGTACATATTTCTACTAAGAGTCCGGTCTACGATGATTTTTATAATCTCTATTGTTAAATTCCGAGTAATGTCATTCAACTAGACCTATCCGTCAATGTCATTAGAAAAATCTCTTCACGATTTTTGTTCGACGTAGCCTCTCTAGTACGTAGTACATATAACTCAATGATTTTAGCTTGCATTGTGCCACTGCACTGCAGGGCAAGAGCCTCAAATAATAAAATAAATTAACTTAGTTAGTTAACATAATTTAATTGTGAAATGACAAGCAAGCCCCTGTATTACATATAAGGATGTATATCTAGCGTTATATAAATTTCAATTCAATGTACTTACAACCATTACTCACACTTGTGCGTTACGTTATTATAACACATAATAAGATCTATATCTTTGGCGGCATACAAACATGTTGTATGCATTGCCCTATACTAATATTATAATGAGGTAAAATTTGTAAGTTTGTTTGTATGTTCGAGCTAATCTTGGGAATTACCAGTCCGATTTGAATAATTCCTGCAGGAACGGGCACAGCGCAGGTAAAACCGCGGGGCGCTGCTATATCCAAAATAGAAATCATGAAATTCGGTGGAATCACTTGGCCGCTTTTTTATTATTGTTTTATCCATTGAGTTATATGTACTACGTACTAGAGAGGCTACGTCGAACAAAAATCGTGAAGAGATTTTTCTAATGACATTGACGGATAGGTCTAGTTGAATGACATTACTCGGAATTTAACAATAGAGATTATAAAAATCATCGTAGACCGGACTCTTAGTAGAAATATGTACCTACCTAGTCTTTTTTTCAATAATCTCAGAAGTAAATTTTTATTTTTATAAAAAGTATATGAAGAATAATAGCAAAAGGTTTTTTAACCGACTTAAAAAAGGAGGAAGTTTCTCAATTTGTCCGTATATACATGAGTTTTTTTTTGTGCGCTCGCGGATGTATAATCCGTTGTAACTATATGAACCGATTTTCATGTTTTTTTTTAGAAGATATTTATATAAAAAACCCATTTTAAAAAAATCCCGCCCAAATCGGATCAATAGTTTCCGAGAAATGGCAGACAAAAAATAGAACTATGTTTTTAAAACTTAGGGTCGAACAAACCTCCTTTTTGAAGTCGGTTAATATAAAAAGATGGTTGATATATAATATCAATCGGAATTAGGAATTTATCAATGCTCGTCGATAGTGTCCACTCTGTATCTCATATCTCATATACTCTTTGTAATATGACCGTTTGTTGATGTAAAAATATTTATTTTTAAATATTTATTTAAAATTGTTTTCGGAGTAGAAAATTATACCTACGAGTGAAAGGTCACTTCTTTACTTCTATTTGTGTTTCTTAAAGTATTTTTGCAATAACGCAATGCACATGAGGGCATATTTTATTTGAAAAAACAATAGCTGTAACACATGTAGTTCTGGCCAGAGCTGGCCATCGACTAATAGTATTTACAGACGTTCCGATTCGGTTGGTGCCAACCATCCGACCACGACCAAATCGGAAAGTGAAGAGAGCGGTCGGTCCGACATAATTATTATTAATATTGGTTGGACGTGGTCGGATGCGCCGGGCGATCCGACCAAACCAAATACCTATCCTGTCCAACCAAATTGGAACGTTTGGAAGCTTTGTTCCGACCAAATCGGCTCAGTCGCATTCGAAACGCCGCCGTTGTAGGACGTGAATATGAACGCCGAGGGATTTACGGTCACCGGTTTTATATTTTTTTTATAAATTTTATACATTGATTTATAAATTTATAAAAAAAAAATTATATTTTAAGGGATAAGCTTTAAATTAAAATATTATAATTTTAATTTAAATATTATTAAGATTTTTATAATTTATATTGTTAATAAATTTTAATTTTTTATAAATAATTTTATTAAAATAAATAAGATTTAATTAAAATTTAATTTTATATAAAAAAATAATTTTTAATAATAAAAATTTAGTTATAATGATAAAATTAGTATATATAAAATTGATTAATAAGATTTTTATTTATAAAAATTAATTTTAAGGAATTCGGCAAAATTATATATTCACTTGTTTAACAAAAACATGTCTTTTTGAATTTAATATAAAGTCTAATCTGCCCACTGATAATTTATTAAAGGGCTGCAGTATATTGACTGTACAAAGGTAGCATAATCATTAGTCTCTTAATTGGTGACTTGTATGAAAGATTGGATGAGATATAAACTGTCTCAAAATTATTTTATAGAATTTAATTTTTTAATAAAAAAGTTAAAATAAATTAAAAAGACGAGAAGACCCTATAGAGTTTTATATTTTATTATTATTAAAAATTATTTATTAAATTTATATTTTAATAAATTAAAATATTTTGTTGGGGTTTCCTTAAGGAGCCGCATATGACTGTAATATTCTCTATTTCTATAGTAGAATTTAGCCCATTCTCTTCGTTTTTTCCTTTGTTCCTTTTGTAGCGTTGCTGTAGCAACAATGGTTGCTGCAACCAACGCTATTTGAGCATTTTTAGATAATACCGGTGGCATGATGTTTATGCAACGACGATCGACGGCACAGGTAGCAAGACGTCCGTTCACTACTTCATAGCAAAGTCAACTGACGGCTGGAAGGCCAACCGTCGGACAATCTGTAGCAATGTTGGAATGGTTGCTATGTCGGTTCCAATATGGTTGGCACCAACCAAATCGGAACGTCTGTTAATACCTTAATAGTATTTACAGACGTTCCGATTCGGTTGGTGCCAACCATCCGACCACGACCAAATCGGAAAGTGAAGAGAGCGGTCGGTCCGACATAATTATTATTAATATTGGTTGGACGTGGTCGGATGCGCCGGGCGATCCGACCAAACCAAATACCTATCCTGTCCAACCAAATTGGAACGTTTGGAAGCTTTGTTCCGACCAAATCGGCTCAGTCGCATTCGAAACGCCGCCGTTGTAGGACGTGAATATGAACGCCGAGGGATTTACGGTCACCGGTTTTATATTTTTTTTATAAATTTTATACATTGATTTATAAATTTATAAAAAAAAAATTATATTTTAAGGGATAAGCTTTAAATTAAAATATTATAATTTTAATTTAAATATTATTAAGATTTTTATAATTTATATTGTTAATAAATTTTAATTTTTTATAAATAATTTTATTAAAATAAATAAGATTTAATTAAAATTTAATTTTATATAAAAAAATAATTTTTAATAATAAAAATTTAGTTATAATGATAAAATTAGTATATATAAAATTGATTAATAAGATTTTTATTTATAAAAATTAATTTTAAGGAATTCGGCAAAATTATATATTCACTTGTTTAACAAAAACATGTCTTTTTGAATTTAATATAAAGTCTAATCTGCCCACTGATAATTTATTAAAGGGCTGCAGTATATTGACTGTACAAAGGTAGCATAATCATTAGTCTCTTAATTGGTGACTTGTATGAAAGATTGGATGAGATATAAACTGTCTCAAAATTATTTTATAGAATTTAATTTTTTAATAAAAAAGTTAAAATAAATTAAAAAGACGAGAAGACCCTATAGAGTTTTATATTTTATTATTATTAAAAATTATTTATTAAATTTATATTTTAATAAATTAAAATATTTTGTTGGGGTTTCCTTAAGGAGCCGCATATGACTGTAATATTCTCTATTTCTATAGTAGAATTTAGCCCATTCTCTTCGTTTTTTCCTTTGTTCCTTTTGTAGCGTTGCTGTAGCAACAATGGTTGCTGCAACCAACGCTATTTGAGCATTTTTAGATAATACCGGTGGCATGATGTTTATGCAACGACGATCGACGGCACAGGTAGCAAGACGTCCGTTCACTACTTCATAGCAAAGTCAACTGACGGCTGGAAGGCCAACCGTCGGACAATCTGTAGCAATGTTGGAATGGTTGCTATGTCGGTTCCAATATGGTTGGCACCAACCAAATCGGAACGTCTGTTAATACCTTAAGTGAACACTGGACACCTGTCCGGTGCGAATCTCTCACGAAGCTTGTTTGAAGTGGCTTCTCTAGTACGTAGTACATATAACTCAATGGCTAAAATAAATACATATTTTGATGCTGTTCTTGTAGTATTTGAGTTCATTGAATGAAAGGTAAATTGCGGTTTAGACCAGGCGCTAGAGGTAGTTGAGTATGCAAAATCCGAGTGACGGCAACTATGACCGGATTCTTATTCCTGAGACCTTATTTAATGACAACACACATCTTGCCGCCGGGTGTGCTGGTCCCTTCCCGCTCCCTTCACATCCCCTCTTCGCCCATACAGTAACCATAGCGCGCGTACGCGTTTAGTGTTGTTTCTACATCTATTGACGTAAAGACTTTGCTTTGATATGTCGTGTTTTATATATACATATAAAAAAATAGTATCTATATAATTCAAAGTCCTGACTGACTGACTGATTGATAATCAACGCACAGCCTCAACCGCTACACCTAGAAACATGAAATTTGTTAGGAAGGTTCTTCAAATGACTTAAGTGCACACTAAGAAAGGATTTTGATAAATTCTACCCCCAAGAGGATAAAATAGGGGATGAAAGTTTGTATGAAACTTTGTCAATTGTAAACCGATCGGGCTGAGACTTTGCATACATATAGCTACTATGACGTAGGCGTCCCTTAAGAAAGGATTTTGATAAATTCTACCCCCAAGGGGATGAAAGTTTGTATGAAATTTTGTTGAATTTTAAACCGATCGGGCTGAAACTTTGCATGCATATAGCTACTATGACGTAGGCATCCCCTAAGAAAGGATTTTGATAAATTCCACCCCTAAGGGGATAAAAAAGGGGATGAAATTTTGTATAAATCTTTTTAGATTTTCGACTGATTGAACTGAAATTAAAGATTGGAGATCGGATTCTTATACCTGAGACCCTAAATAATGACAAAACACATCTTGCCGCCCGGGTGTGCTGGGCACTTCCCGCTCCTTTCATATTCTTCGCCCATACAGTAAGCATAGCACGCGTACGCGTTTAGTGTGTTTCTACATCTATTGACGTAAAGACGTTGCTTTGTTAAGTCGTGTTTTTGTAAATACACTAGCTGTGTTACGAAAATAATCATTAAAATGATTTTATATCATGTACTCAATATATTCCCTTTACAAATATGAGAAGAGGGATAAAAAAATATGGACCAATAAATTGACCGGCAAGATCCACATTATTATTCTTTGACCTTTTCTTCACTTAAATCCGTTGGCGAAATTCGGTACTCATATTTTGCACTAGCAGCGCCCCGCGGTTTTACCCGCGTTGTGCCCGTTCCCGTGGGAATTTCGGGATGAAAAAAAGCCTATAACCTTCCCGTTGAATGCGGCTATCCATTACAAAAAGAATTATTGAAATCGGTTCAGTAGTTTCTGAGATTAGCGCGTTTAAACAAACAAACAAACAAACAAACAAACAAACAAAACAAACTCTTCAGCTTTATAATATTAGTATAGATACTCACTTACCTCTAGCGCCCGCTCTAGTTTACGATTTACGACGCATGAAAACAAAAACTACTTAGGGGCCGTTCACAAAATACGTCACGCTATAATCAACTTTTTTTCACCCCCTCCCCCCTATTGTCACGCTGTGTCACACTTTCTGTGACCCCCATGTAAATATTTCGTCACAAAAACTAAGACCCCCCCCCCCTGAATCATGATCAAAATTGAGAAAAATAATTTAAAATCTTTTAATGAACGGCGAACATCACGTTGCCGTAGACCCCCCCGTCCCTCCTTGTCACATCTTGTCACACTCAGCAAACCCCCTCCCCCCCCCCTTGAACGCGAACGTATTTTGTGAACGGCCCCTTACTAGATCTCGTTCAAAGCAATTTTCGGTGGAAATTTGCATGGTAATGTTAATGTGTACGTGTACCAGGGTACGCGCAACCCGTACGCACTTTTATGGAGCGCGCTCCTGCCGCGCGCGATCGGAACGCGGTGGATCGTTCGGTGTGGATCCGCCTATTGGCATTTATATAAAGTTGGTAAATAAATAAATATCTCTCCATATAATGTTGCTCCAAGATTTTAAGTAAAACATTATAATTAAAAAATCAGTTCTTTATTGAATGAAAACGTATACTTAAACCTAGAAGGCACAAAATATTATAATTAAACAGATCGAGGTGCGCAATCAGAACGATCGTCACGCGACATCTTCGGGCAGATCGGCGGGTGCAAGCGGGAGGAGAGCGTCCCGAATGTCGACGAAACGACGCTTGAACCGCAGCCCGCAGCCGCGCCAGCGCCGGAACTCGAGTAGCGTGGCGTGCGGCGTGGCGTGCACCGGCGCCGCGCGCACCAGCAGCCCCGGCTCCGGCTCCAGCGTCAGCGCCGGCGGCGCGCGCCGCACCAGCAGGCCGCGCGCGCCCAGCGCCGCCGCCGCCTCCGCCAGCGCCGCGCCCGGCGCGCCGCGCAGCCACACACGCGTCATGCGCCGCGCCAGCCGCGCCACCACGCCGCGCTGAGTCAGCGCCGCTGCCGGCGAGCCCTGCAGCAGGTCGTCGGCGCGCGCCGGCTGCGAGTGCGCCGCCAACGCGTCCATAGCGGCGGCCGACAGCTCCGCGTCCGCGCCACCCGCCGCCGGCTGCGAGCGCCACGAGCGCGACCCGCCCACTCCTGCGCCCACCGCCGCCGCTTCTGCCTCCGCTTCACAGCCCACTGTCGTACCACGACATTCCCTGTCCAACGGATCCGACTCACGATACTCCGGGATACAAACCTCGAGTATCGTCCGTCGTGCCCCGGGTTATACTAGGTACATAATTAATTACTCCATCTTACATTACTAATTATACGCTTCCCGATCGACACTTCCACTGGAACGACGACACGTTGATTCCGCGACGCCTCGGTGCTTTGGTAATCTAGCTTTATGAGGTCGGTTCACGTCATGGAGCTAAATCGCCAAAGCGCCGCGACGCGCTCGGCGGCGGCGCGGCGGGGAGGCGGCGGCGTGCTGAGGCACGGGGCGGCTCCGAGACAGTCCACACTCAGAGTCACCTAGTACCTGAGCCGCCGGCGCTCGGCCGTCACTCACCCGTCCAGCGGTCCTGCAGCAGCGCGGCGGGCGCGGCGCGGCGCGCGGCGTCGGGCGCCAGCGCGGCGCGCAGCGCGGCAGCCGCGGGGCCGCGCGGCGCCGCGCGCGCGCTCCACGCAGCGTAGCGCGCGTCGCTCGGGTGCGCGCGCTCCCACGGCAGCTCTGCACACAACGCGGCCTCTTCATCGTTTCCGAGCAGCGCCGACGCAGGTGGAGGCGCCGCGACTCGTAACTTCGGTACCGTAACTTTAGGGTCTGGGATCACGCCTACAGCTAGGATACCAAAGAGGCGAGCCGCGACTGCGGAGCGCAGCAGTCAACTCACCGCCGCGCAGCATGGCGTGCAGCACGACGCCGGCGGCCCACACGTCGGCGGGCGGCGCGCGGTACGGCCGCTCGGCCGCCGCCAGCACCTCGGGCGCGGCGTACGGCACGGTGCCGCACACGCGGTTCAGCAGCCGCTCGCGCGCGCCGTGCCTGCAACACACCGCGACCGCTCAGCCCGCGCTCACGCGACGCCCGCCCTCGCCTCCGCCCTCGACCCACCTAAACAGGGTCGCCATGCCAAAATCCGATATTTTAATATCGTCGTTGCGGTCGAGCAGAAGATTCTCCGGTTTGATATCGCGGTGGGCGACGCCCCGCGAATGTAAGTACTCGAGTCCTCGCAGGATCTGGCGCCAGTAGCGGCGCGCCAGGGCGGGCTCCAGGCCCACGTCGGGCTCGATGCGGTCGAACAGCTCGCCGCCCGGCGCGTACTCCAGGAACATGTAGTGGTGGTCGAGGTGCGCGCGCGCGCCCAGGCAGCGCAGCACGTGCGCGTGGCGCAGCGCGCGGTGCAGCGCCGCCTCGCGCGCCGCGCCGCCGCCTGCGCCCTCCCGCACCACCTTCAGCGCCACGGCGGCGCCACTGCGCTCGTGCACCAGCAGCCGCACCCTGCAACACATCACCTCATTACTGACCAGTCACCACCACTCCTCCACTAAAAGGGAGAAGGTTCTCCGTTTGGTCAATATATTATTTCATTTCTCATTCAATACTTATAACAATTATAGTAAACAAGCATGGTGATTATGCTTAATCCTCAGAGATGGTTAGTAGTAAGAGGCCTTTGCCTAGCAGTGGACCATTACAGGGTAATAATTATTTTTAACTAGCAGCGCCCGGCGGTATTACCCGCGTTGTGTCCGTTCCCATGGGAGTTTCAAGATTTTTTATCACTACATACCTAGTATAAATTTATCACTACAATCTTTAAAATTTCGCAACAGATTTAAAAGCGGTTTTTTAAAATAGTTAGAGTGATTCAAGAGGTTTATATGTATAAAAGTTATGTATGAAAAACATGCCTAAAAAACTGGTTATTGGCCTACGCTGCTAAATCTATTGATGATACACAAAAACAATGTGTCTACACAATCAAAGTACATATTATTGCGAACAAATAAGTTCGCGAGGGCATATGTCTAACTATTATTGTTAATTAAGCCACAATAACCGCTTTTAGTTTAAAAAGGAGTGTAATTTTAAGTTGATGATATTCATATAATGATATTAATCTATATCAAAATAAATGGCTACAATCAAGGTTGGTTTTTTCACTTTATAAAGCCCTTTTAATTATTAAAATCGGACAGTTAATTTCAGAGTTATGATGAGAAACATACAAAATAATAATGGTCGATGGCGGGTCTCTTGGCTACTGTATCGAGCGGTCAAAGCGTGCGGGGATATACCTAACTACGTACGTCGAAGAAGCGCTATGAATTATCCCGAATTCTTCCTAACATTAAGTCTTGTGTATATTATCGCGGGAGACACGCAATGTTTTATCCCGATTTTCGTACATGAAATATTGATTACCCAAAGCGAAGCGAGGGCGGGTATACATATAAACCTTCCTCTTGAATCACACTATCTAATAAAAAAAGGTATCAATATCCGTTGCGTAGTTTTAAAAAGTCTAAGCACACATGGGGATGGCCAGACTGAGGAAAGCGACTTTGTTTTATACTATGTAGTGATTAAATTAATTGTAAAGGTCACGTCACGGTAATGTCCCCTGCCGAGCAAAGGTCTCTCAATACATTGAAGATTTATTTCAGTGAGGTAGATTAGTTGTGAGTAATTACCAAATTTGCGCACTGATAAATTGTAAACATGCTTCTCTGGAACCCCATGTTGACAAGCAAGTCCACATGCAATTTGACCACACCTTTAAAATTTTGTAATTTATGGGTAACTGAGTGCTAGACAGTGGTAGTGATATCGCAACTGAAATGTTCCAGAATAGGGATCAATTTGAAGTAGTAATAAAAATAGGAAAGAGTCGCTTTTGGAAAGTAAGTTTTGTGAAATTAAATCAACATGATTTACCCTTCATACAAGAATTAGCTATAGTAGCAATACTTTTAGGTATTTGGTTCTTGAGTGAAACTGTTTTCATCAATGATAGTGTGGAGATAGGGGCTTTGGATTAACCAATATTCATTTAATCTCATTTTATTCTCAGTTTATTTCTGTAAATTGTATATTTTTGTTGTAGAAATAAATGGTTTATGAAAACCAAAACTAATTCAAATACAATAAACTTCTCATGATGTCATTAATTAACGAAAGTGGATTCATTGAGACGGGAACCCATGTGAAGCTCACCCACCTCTTGGGAAGGGTAGCTACTGCCCAATAGAGGAGGTAGTTCTATCTCAGAGCTAAAACGATTAGAGGCACTTCAAATTGTCTGTTGTTAGATTTCATTGCCTTTAAGCACTCTAAAAACTTTAACAAGCAAATGTTGCTTTAACACAAAAAATTTGATGACCTAGGTACAAACTACAATAATTCATCATTACTGACAGAAATCTACAATCATCTCACTAAGTACTAGTTCAAGAAACCAAAATAAATGTGAAGAATAAAACCAAACAAAATAATTAATGCCATGCTGTGGGTCATCCACATCATGGTATTTACTCCTCTAACTAAATAGGGATATATTATTATCATGGTTGATAGATACTATAAGTAAACATAAGTAACAGTAGTTACCAATATTTTTCAATTCAAATATTATCTACAGTTTTGCTGTCATTATCAATGCAAAACAATAATATTTTCTTTTGAAATAGGAGGACACATATTGTTAAAAAAAAATACAACCCGAGTACCATCTAGGGTCGCGATTATTTAGCCGAACCGAGCAGCTCGAGGGCCGGGCAGGGCGCTGTACTCACTCTCCGTAGGCGCCCTCTCCCAGGAGTTGCGCGACGAGCCAGCCTTCAACGAACTCCCCGCCGGCCGCCATCTGAGTTCCGGGACAATCCTGCCAGCACAGTCACATCACATCAACGTTACTTACTATCGTGCTACTTCTGCACATTGAGCAAACGAATGACCCGCCTCTTAACCACGCGCCGGTCGACTCAAATACCATTACTAGCACATAGAAATCATTTTAAATTCTAAGCCTGTTTATCATATGATTTAGGGATTATCTTGAAAACGGATTGGCCTATACATTTCGTATAATTTAAACTTGATACAAATTATTTTACCGACTTAAATGGCGGAAGGCACGTGGAGATTGTCGAACAAAGCGAATCCAAAAATGCTGTTAGCGGCGTCAACTTCAGGCTATAAATTGATATCAATAATTGCGAATACGAACTACAAACTAATGGAATAATAACATAGAGATTTGGTATAACTGGGACCACCGTAGTATGATAAACTGAATGAACACTAACCTTAAGCAGATCAATGGTTACACCATTTTGATAACCGCAGCAGCCAGCCAGCCATCTTTCATTCAAGTCAAGTTTGATTTCCTTTCCTTTCCTTCCTTGCTTGCCATTCCATTCTTTATTGTCTCTGGCTAGAGGTAGAAAGCATAAGGGTTGATGCGCATCTGATGAAAAATGTGTGTGTATACCGGATCCATAATTATAGTGTGTATGGTCGACACACAAACAGATAATTCGGTCCGTTAAACGAAGGTTAAACGAATATTTTATAGTTTGTTTCTTCCAGCGCTATGCAATGGATTGACAATACGCCGCCTATTTTGTTATAGATGTGACCCTTAAATGAAATTATTACATTACAGATAATGTAACAATAAATAAAATAACAAATCTACGTTGGTTATAGCAGATTATTAATTATTGTCCCTCAAAGCAATTATAATCCGTTCAGGAGACCCATGGAGTGCGAGGACGTTTCGATCGAGTGTTCACAATTTATGATGAAATAAAAACATTGCACAGGTAAAATGATCCTACTGTACTGCCTCGCCTCAAATAAGTAAGGACTTATTATGGAATTATGATAATTATAACAACATGCAATCGATTCGCAAAGAAGAAGACAACCCTCCGCCGGCTGTACATGAGCTGCAACGGTGTGTGGGATAAATGCTGTCATTACATCCTTCCACTCAGTGTTCCACTCAAGAATCCAGGACTCAAAAAGTACGTTCAAGGTTATAGTCGAGAGAGGTCGAGAGTTTTCACACCTCATTTGTCAAAACCTTTGTGTTTCGCAACAACGCGGGAAAAAATGGCAAAGTGTTAAGAGCGTTTCCACATTATCCGATCCGATATCGGTATCGGACGCCGATCCGATATCGGACTAAGTAAAATGTATGAAATATGTACCTGTCTTTCATATTGTCCGGCCCGATATCGGATATCGGAGCCGACACCGATATGCTGGCGCCGCTGGCGGCACCATCGGACCCGGTGAGCCATCGGACGATAATGTTTGTATGTGTGCTATACGTGTATCTAAATTGTCTCTGTGTGCGTAGAGCCCGATGCGCGGCGGCCACTTTAAGCTTGTTTACTAGTTTGGTTGTTTTTTGAAACTGTTTGTGAGATGAACAAGCAAATAATTGAATGTGGATTCACTCATACGAAAGTAATTAAAAAACTTTCTAGGTGCGTTTTGTAGCTTGCTAAAAATAGTATAAAATGCTCCCTCGGAATATCCAGCTTCCACAATGGGATGTATCCAATACTGTCTGTGGACAGATCTTTTTTTGCGTCTCAAATATAATAGATACCTACAGCAAATAAAGTTTTGTATTATAGTCCGCCATGATGACCTGCACGCACTAAGCTATCGAGCAAATGGCCGTATCGGAACGATTTTATCGGAAATATGTGAAAATAGCACATGGTGTCTATCGGCTATCGGATGTCGGCTATCGGCGTCCGACACCGATATCGGATCGGATAATGTGGAAACGCTCTTCGCGTCACGACTCAGTGATCAGTTTCATTGAACTTAAAAATTCAGTCATATTCTACGAGTCATATCATCACTACATGGATTTAATATACATATTAGATCCACTATGATCTAGAGGCTGACAACATTATTTTGACATTGCCATAACAAGCTGTCACTTTACTCCATCGATAATAAGATTGGCAACACTGCGTGTCTGTACACCACTGACCTGTACGGATACCATCGTACAAAAATACTTCCATCTAAAGAATAGCCGTATATATTCTAAGACTTCCATCAACTACAAAATATTATTAAAGTACTAGGTAGCTGTGCCCCGCGGTTTCACCCGCAGCACCCCCGTTCCCGTGGGAATTTTGAGATTTATATTCCTTATATTTCTTAGATAAAAACCTTGTCCTGACAACAAGGAACACATTAAAAAAGAATCATCCAATTTGGTGCAGTCGTTCTAAAGTTAAGCGCTTGCTAACACAATGAAGACCCCATTTTTTATTATTACTAAAAATATGTAACCATAGAGAATAATTATTACTAACTGATAAATTTCTACCTCTATGTGCGCTCCTCTTCTTTTTTAAATAGGTAAAAGTGACCGAATTTTGTTTCTCAATTCAATTCAAATAAAGATATTGGCTCCGATTGTTCCCGAATATTCCTGAATCACATCCCGAATTTTGTTAAGATTAGCCATGGATTAGCCCATGAGTATGAGTCCATGCCATGGATTTAATCACGATTTAATATGAGTTTAGCACAGAATGATTAGCTTCTTTGTCATTGTCAAATCGCTGTATTAGGAAGTGCCATGCACAGCCATGGAAGTATTAATAAACTGACACTGACAGTAGAGAATTATTGGAATGATTTGAAATATTAGAATTTCGGACCTGACAGAAAGAAACCAAACAATTGTACTTCACTCACAATACAACTTTATTTATAATTTATCCCCGAAAGAATAGGAACAGAAAGAACGAAATAAATTCTTGGTTAATTAATACAAATCTTAATAAAAATCTGGGAAATGGTTTGTATTTTTATCACTTGATTATTAAAACTGAGAAAGTCATAATTTAACACTTATAATTTGTTTGTATTACAGGCTGGTTATTCTGAAGACCAGTTGGCAGGTGAGTCATTTCGTCGTTCACCACACGACACAAGTATTAATTTGCAGTGTATCGTAATTCTTCGTTTGTAGCTTTAAAAAAATAAAGTGGCACTAAGTGCGGCAAGCTTTGCATTAATGATCCGATGCAGTGAGTGGACGGTAAGTGGGAGTGAGAAGGTTCCGGCGAGGGCCGTAGGGCGGAGCGGGGAGCCGCGCGTGTGACTCACGTCAATCAACAACATGTTTTCCGAAAGCGGCGGAGTTACAAGCGCCCTAGTTTCCTTTTATGGTGCGCGTTTTAAAGCAGGCCAGGTGTAGCGCGCGACGTGTGCGGCGCCGCGCTCAGTGCGCCGTCCGCCGCCCGCCGCGCCCACCATGTTCATGTACGAGCCGCCCGTCCTCAAACTCACCTCCGTCGAAGGTGCCGCACACGCCCCGCCCGAAACCGCTCTCTCTGCCTGTCTATACTGTGTGTACAATTGACTTGTCTCATGTTCACAGAGTTTCAAGAAGCTTTCCAGCTGTTCGACTCCCGAGGAGATGGCAAGATTCACGTGGCGCAGATCGGTGATGCTCTGAGGGCTCTGGGGCAGAACCCCACTGAGTCCGACGTCAAGAAATGCACTCTTCATCTGAAGCCAGATGAGCGCATTTCTTTTGAAGTCTTCCTGCCTATTTACCAGGTAAATTAAGGTTGTACCTATTCCATTAGGGAATGTTGATCCAGCGCACCATACTGAATGTGTCTGGACTCAATGTAATAGCTCAATCCAGCCTGGCTGATTGCTTACAAATGATTAAAAATTGTACAATATATTTCAATAATAGCCGCGCCCCGCGGTTTTACCCGCGTTGTGCCCGTTCCCGTGGGAATTTTGGGAATTTTTTGTACATAAAAACCTTCCTCTTGAATCACTCTACCTATTACAAAAAACCGCATCAAAATCCGTTGCGTAATTTTAAAGATTTAAGCATACATACAAACAGACAAACCAACAAACAGACAAAAATAGCATCTTTGTTTTATACTATGTAGTGATGACTTATTTATAACCCATAGTGTTTAAAAATGTGAGCAAACAATCCTAACATTGTATTTATTGGCAGACAGTGCAGACAGACTGCATGACATAGCCATGAAGTGCTCTCCTTGACATTGTTAAATGTTTGCCATTATTTACTCTCCTTATATTGTAACTTTTTATAAAAGTAATACAACTAAGTTAATATTCCTAAGTATCCATGTTGTGCCCATTCCCATATAAATTTTGGGATAAAAAGTATTGTATACCTTCCTCTAGAATGACAAGCCCGTTGGCACAGAGGCAGTGAGAGTGCTTACTGTGTCGGGGGTTGCAGGTTCGATTCTTGCCCGGAGTCAACAATGTGAAGCCATAGTTGTTGGTGACAACGTCTGGTGTCAATTATATATACTTACTAGCTGCGCCCCGCGGTTTCACCCGCGTTGTACCCCGTTCCCGCGGGAATTTCGGGATGAAAAATAGATGTTGGCCGATTCTCAGACCTACTCAATATGCTCACAAATTTCATGAGAATCGGTCAAGCCGTTTCGGAGGAGTACGCGAACGAACACTGTGACACGAGAATTTTATATATAAGATAAAGTATTATTACTGACTGATATTACTAAATAAATACGCCATACAGTGTACTCGTATATTTAGTAGTATCAAGTGAGTTTGGTTCCATATCACAAGCTTACCGTGTGTGCATTTGTCTGCGTATATTATATTACAAGTAAATGATCGATCGTTACGACCAATCGTTTCATGTATGAGCGACATTTTTGATGCGATCAATCGTCACGATTTTCATCAGATCGATCGTATAGACGAATCGAACCGTATATTTAACTACTGTTGATGACGGCCTCTTAAGTAATACTCTTTGAAATGTCAATATTTTACTTTTCTATGTTTAGAAACTATTGTAGGAAATAAAAGAAACAAGAATGGGCTATGGAAATGAAGGTTGGATGGACTGGAAATGGGTTAAGGGAGAGAGGTCGGCACCTGCCATGACATGTAATAAACAAGTTATCAGCAGCAGGCCGTGGCTCGCCGCCCATTAGATCGACCCCCGAAACAACCAACGTAGAGTCGGTAAGGGGCAACATCAGCGCGGGCGACTCGGGGTTGTAGAGGTGTGCTGCGCTTTGTCTAAACGTTAGTCGCGGCGTTATGCTTAGGTATATTATTATTATAGACTCTAAACTACATGTCGAAACTTGAGATACAACAGTTCACTATAAAACGACAATGAAATGGTCGATATGTAGTGTTTGTCGTTTGGTGTGACCCAAGTTCTTATATACATGGAATTTTCTTCAGGCAATATCAAAGGCGCGCAGTGGAGACACGGCCAACGACTTCATTGAGGGCCTCAGGCACTTCGACAAGGACGGCAACGGGTTCATCTCGTCGGCCGAGCTGCGCCACTTGCTCTCCACCCTCGGGGAGAAGCTCAGCGACGACGAGGTAAACACACACACACACACACACACACACACACACACACACACACACACACACACACACACACACACACACACACACACACACACACACATACACACATACACACCGTCAATTATATTCAGCATTGTTACTAGTTGTGCTTGTGTTGTGTACATTCATATTGGGTTATGTGTGTAGGTGGAGCAGCTGCTGCAGGGCCAAGAGGACTCGCAAGGTAACATCAACTACGAGAACTTCGTGCACCTCATCATGCAGGGATGAACAACACCACCGCACCATCTACTTTATGTATCTTATATAATGTTAATATTATTAAGGATTTGACGCATTTAGGTAAAGTCCTCATGAGGACTGTTTTAGATGTAAGGCTCTGAGCGTGCTGCGCTATTTCCATTTATATTCCATTTATTCTAAATTATAATTATTTCGATACTTACTTAATTTACTTTTTATTAACATGAATTAACTATAAATAAGTATAATGCGGATCTGGGTTGTTTTCATCATTGAGTTATATGGTTTTCGTCAATTAAATAACTTAAATAAGCTTGATTGTTTTAATTTTGTAATGTAAGTGAACCGGCATATTACACCCAGTTATAATGAGGATTGTTGATTCACATTATAAATATGCTTCTAATAAATAATATACTATGATAGTTAGGTTATGTACCAAGTAAGGTTCTCAATACTCCCAAATTCTTTAAATGTGTATTCAACAATAACACATTTGTAACCCTTACTTTAAATATACATTAAAACCCTCGAATTACCTTTCTGCTTGAGATGAGTTATGTTTACCTGGTGTGGTTTACCTTTGCCATACCATAATATCCTCTATGTGCCGAAAAATACATTTTGTTTGTCACGGAACTTTACGTATTTACACAAAAAGAGCTAGCATTGTCTTGAGATGTTGCAGTGCTTGGACTTGCTTGTGGTTTCAGCTTGTCGATGATGGGATCTCAAGCAGGTGGTCACTTCCAGCCATCTTTTCTCGGTAAATTTCCGTCGGTGTATCCTATCTTATCCTATCCTACTAATATTATAAATGCGAATGTTTGTGAGGATGGATGTATTTATAAATTACTAGCGACCCGCCCTCGCTTCGCTTCGGGTAATCAAGACTTCATGTAGGAAAATCGGGATGAAACATTGCGTGTCTCCCGCAGGAATATACACAATCAAAATTTCAAGTGGGAAATTGGGGATAAAATATTACATGTCTCGCGCAAGTATATATATGTATACATAATCAAGATTTAATGTGAGGAAGAATTCGGGATAATACCTACATAGCGCGTCTTCGTCGTTCGTAGTTCGTAGGTAGGTATATCCCCGCGCGCTTTGACCGCACGAAACTGTAAGTAGCCATAAGAGACCCGCCATCGAGCATAATTATGTTGTAAGCAGCGCCCCGCGGTTTTACCCGCGTTGTGCCCGTTTCCGTGGGAATTTCGGGAATTTTTTTACATAAAAACCTTCCTCTTGAATCACTCTACCTATTACAAAAACTGCATCAAAATCCGTTGCGTAATTTTAAAGATTTAAGCATACAGACAAACAGACAAACAGACACGAAACAGAGACGACTTTATTTTATACTATGTATAGATTAACCGATGAGTAACGTATGAGCAGTTATCTGTACATTGTTTACAACTTGGTTAATTATTATTCAAATTACATGATATAAGTGATATGATACAAATGGGTACCTATACTGATGAATGTAAGTATGTACCTACATAGACAGACTGTTATGTGGTTATGTATTACTGCTCTGGTTGAAGTGCGAGCTTGATAAGAACATTAGGAGCTAGTAGTTTATGAGACGGGGGAGGGGACGGGGGAGCGGTCAGCGCGAGGGCACTGGGCAGCGGGTCAGCGCAGCGGGCGCGGGGTCGCGGCCGGCAGTCGCGCGCGCTCGTCTCGCGGGGAGCCATGTGCAGCGGTCGGAGCGTGTGCAGCGCACGGGGCGTGCGCCCCGAGCGGGCGGTGTGGGCCGTGTGCGGCGCGCTGCTGATGGCGGCGGCGGCGCGCGCGCTGCTGCCGCTCGACGCCACTCGCCTGCGGGCCTCCGTCGGGGGCTACGCAGTCATGAACTGCCACCTCGACTTCCCCTTCGGCAACGAGATCCCATACCACCTGCGCTGGGACAAGGATGTGAGTCACACCACAAAACTTACCTACCTAACACACCCCTATAGTACACACTACATAGGTTTAAAGAACTTTATTTCTCTTATGAAATAATGCACCGTTCATTTAAATTATGATAAGTAACTAGTTAGGTACTTAATGAAACGAGCGCAGCGAGTTTCATAATAGTAACGAGTGTTTTAATACCCGTGTTATATGCAGTTGCATACACTACTTTATCTTCACTAATACAATTAATCAAACAAAATTTTAAAAACAAAACACATTGCGAAACATTTATTTCACGCGTACGTGTATGATGAAATAAAAACATTGCACAGGTAAAATGATCCTACTGTACTGCCTCGCCTCAAATAAGTAAGGACTTATTATGGAATTATGATAATTATAACAACATGCAATCGATTCGCAAAGAAGAAGACAACCCTCCGCCGGCTGTACATGAGCTGCAACGGTGTGTGGGATAAATGCTGTCATTACATCCTTCCACTCAGTGTTCCACTCAAGAATCCAGGACTCAAAAAGTACGTTCAAGGTTATAGTCGAGAGAGGTCGAGAGTTTTCACACCTCATTTGTCAAAACCTTTGTGTTTCGCAACAACGCGGGAAAAAATGGCAAAGTGTTAAGAGCGTTTCCACATTATCCGATCCGATATCGGTATCGGACGCCGATCCGATATAATAAATTAATAATATTATGGTGTCTTTATCTATATCTTTTTATTATGTAATCTTATTCATAGAAACTTAACATAAATCTATGAAAAATTTAAAACATCGTAGGTATTTAATTACTTATAGAATAAAAGTAACAAAGAAGAAAAGAGATGACATGCATTAGTTAAATATTCCACAAGTTATCCTAACTTCCTAACTTAATATTATAAATGCGAAAGTAACTCTGTCTGTCTGTCTGTCTGTTACGCTTTCACGCTAAAACTACTGAACCGATTTGAATGAAATTTGGTACGCAGTTAGTCCAGAGCCTGAGAAAGGACATAGGCTACTTTTTATCGCGAAATTCCTGCGGGAACGGGTACAACGCGGGTGAAACCGCGGGGCACTGCTAGTTACCTATAATTCTGATAAATTGGTACCAATCTCAAAGTAGGTAGGTACCTAAAAGGTAACAGGCACTATGTGATGAAGTCTGCCAGTTCTGCTAGGCAGGGACTGACGCCGGGAAACGGTACCGACGGTGGCAGTAGCAGGGATCACGGTGGTTGATGAATGATTTTGTTGATTGACACAACAGTTTCCTCTTGCAACTATTACTTATTACTCGATGGGGGTAAATATTAGGCACTTGCTTACGACTTACGTACGAGTCTAGTAAGTAGGTATACAATGAAACTACGAGTATTTGCTGCATAAGGTTAATGCGCTTCACTTTTCTCTAGAATATGGCTTCGAATCCGGCTGGTAGCTCCAGAGTTCAGTGCCTTCAATCTTCTATCACAAACAAAATAAACATGAAGAACTATTTATTGTATTAGTGGTATCTTAAACCTTCAGAAAAATCTGTCCAGCCGTTTATACCTACGCAGTTTCTTGTTGTAAGTCTATTACCTCGGTATTCAGCACAGACACGATAATAAATGACTAGCCGCGCGCTTTTAAAAGTGCTGTGGATGTTCCCGTGGGAATTTCGGGATAACAATGGAAGGTGGAGGATGGTTACATACCTTTAACTTTCCTCCTTAATAATGTAGCTATCCAATCCAAATAAGTATAATTTTTCGGATTGAACTGCTAGTTCCTGAAATGGAAAACATAAAAAATCCTTCCGTTTTATTAGTACATAGGTACCTATAATATATAGATATATTATTATAGTAGTATTAATGATATGTTATACAATAAAACCTATTAAAAAAAATCTAACCGATTTCAATACTAACTAGAAATAAGATAGCAGCGCCTCGCGGTTTTACCCGCGTTGTGCCCGTTCCCGTCAAAATTTCAGGATGAAAAATAGCCTATAACCTTCCCGTTGAATGAGACAATCCATTACAAAAATAATTATTCAAATCGGATTGGCAGTTTCTGAGATTAGCCCTTACAGACAAACAAAGTTTACCTCTCGAAGTTTAACTTTAATAATTCCAACCGTTGGAGTACTCGATCATACATTAAAAAAGTCTTTTTTGTGATTCGGTTACAAAGGACTTCGACTTTCCATAGATCGGAGCGGGCAGTTATTAGTTATAGGCTTGTTGTAGGAACCTATACTCGTATTGTGCCTACGCTACGCACGTTAATATTGAAGTCATTGTGTATATTGAGTGTGGTGGTGTGTGGTGGGGTGGGTATGTGTGCGTTTGAATTAACAAGGCACCTGTTAGTAAAGTAGATTCGTACCCACCAAGTGTGTGAGAATGTGAGTAGCTCCGTCTGGTGGTAATAATATAAGTGGGTTAATTTACGGAGCTGCGGGCGCGGCGGCGCGGCTTCCGCGCCTGCGCCGCGCCCGCGCTCCCCGCACCCACGCTGCGCTGCACTCACCACCGCTCCAGGTGTCCCCAGTGTTCTCGTGGTGATCACCGGTGCTAACCTACTCTCGCGATCACTTAGCAGCTACTTAGGACGACTCAACTCGCTCTAGGAGGTCCGTTCGAATGAACACACTGATAACATGTGTTATGGTTACATCACAAAATAGAGTGCCGCTATCTATTAGTGTCTATATTGTGCTACTAACTCGGAACGACTTGTGCCAAGACTCGACTAGATATACATATTTTCTGTTCTACGGTTTATTTCACCTGATCGTTAGGATGGAAAACAACGTAGGTACCTAACTACTATCCTAATCATTACACCAAATAATGCACCGGATAAGCTAATCAACGTAATCTCTAGTCCTATCGCTACAACTGCCAGTAAGGCAATTAACGAAAGTGCGTAAGTATTATATAAGAAGTAGCTGGAGCCACAAGTGTATGGTAGTAGGTGGCGGCGACCGGGGCGGGCGGCCACAATGCAGCGGCCGCGCCGTCACGCGGCGCGCCGCTCCAGTGCGCTCATTGTGCGGACCGCTCCCTCAGGCACGGGCGCGCGCCGCCGCCGACACACACAACACACTCACTCTCTTCTCGGCGAATCGGGTGTCTATCATACCCACTATTCCTTATGGTTAATTAGAATAATTAGGTATTTGACAATAGGGACGAGGTCCCCACCCGCGCGTGCCGACAAGCATGCCAGTACAAGCAAAGCATAGGTAACTATACTTACTTACACGCGTACCTTGCTGACGACCTTCATCGATGGGCTCTGTAGTTTATACACCGATGTGCCAATAGGTGGTAGGTACCTCGCCTAGCCTAGTATTACTGTCCCATTTTGTTGCGTAACCTTGGTCGGGTCGGGAGTGTACTGTGTAGTTAGTTGTGGACAGGTGGAGACGTGGTACGTTGTCTAAGAATAGAGATTGTTCAGCTAATTGGAGCGGTATGTAGATTACTGCATCGAGGAGGAACAACAAGGAGGAGGGCGGGGGCGCGAGGCGGGGCAGGACGCAGGGCGCGCGTAGGCGAGCGCGCACGCGCTGCTAAAGTGATGATGAATGATGAGGTGTTTATTCATCATGACGTGACCGGGACCCGCCATCATATCATGCTACAATGGATACCTAGACCCACTTATACTTTATGTTAGTCACTTATTATGACTATGGTGTCTGGATAGACTATATTATACGAGTATACAGTGAGTGCGAGTATGATAATATGCTTTTGTTTGTTGTGTGTTATCCGTCAGGGCGAGAACATATTCTCATGGTGGAGCGGAGCGGAGGCGGGAGCGGGCGCGGAGGCGCAGGGCGCGGTGGCGGAGCGGTGGGGCGGGCGTGTGCGGCGGCTGGGCGACGGGCGGCTGGGGCTCGGCCGCGGCTCCATCAACGTGAGCGCCGTGCGCGAGACCGACGCCGGCCTCTACCGCTGCCACGTCACGTTTCCCAACCGGTCGCCGCCCGCGCGGAACAACGGCACCTTCTACTACCTCGAGGTGGACGGTAAGCGGGGGACGCCCGGCGCCCGTCCGGCGCCCGCCCGGCGTTCCACCAGTGACAGAGTGCTAGAGGCGGCGCGCTTGTGTTGCAGGCGGCAACCTGATCGTGACGCCGCCCATGAACGTGACGGTGCTGGAGGGGGCGCGCGCCGAGTTCGAGTGTCTGCCCAAGAGCCCCGAGTGGACGGTGCAGTGGTACCGCGACGGCGAGCCGCTCGACGCAGCGCCCGAGCTGGCGCAGCGCGCCGAGCTGGCGTCCAACGGCAGCCTCGTGCTACGCGCCGCCGCCTCGTCTGATCCGGGCGAGTTCTCGTGCCGCGTGCAGGACCTCGCCGCGCGCACGCAGACCGCCAGCGCCTTCCTCGACGTACAATGTAACCACAACTCATTCGTTACCGCACTCTTCACTTGCTTTATTATATAGTCTATATTATCGTGATTATATTTCTGTGGACAGACAAAGCGAAAGTGGTGTATGCTCCCAAAGAGCGTTACCTGCCCCTGGGCAAACCGGCGAGCCTGGACTGTCATTTCAGCGCTAACCCTCCTCTGACGAACCTGCGCTGGGAGAAGGACGGCTTCCTGTTCGACCCGTACAACGTGCCCGGCGTGTTCTACAGCCGCAACGGGAGTCTGCTGTTCAACCAGGTGCGGCGCCGTGTGCGGCGGCGGGGGACGTCCCCGCGAGCCGAGCGGCCAGGTGATGACACGGGGTGCGTGTTGCAGGTGGATGAGTCGCACGAGGGCCAGTACTCGTGCACGCCGTACAACGCGCTGGGCACGTCGGGCCCCTCGCCGCGAGTGCGCGTACGCGTGCAAAGGCCGCCGGCGCTGGCGGCGCGGCCGCTGCCGCTGTACGTGGCGCGGCTCGGCGCGTCGCTGAGCATCCCGTGCGCGCTGGCGGAGCCCGGGCCCGAGGACGAGCGCACCTCGCTGCAGTGGAGCCGCAGGGACGGCGCGCCGCTGGGCGCCGGCCGGCACTCGGTGTCGGGCGGCAACCTGACGCTGGTGGAGGTGCGCGCGGAGGACGCGGGCGTGTACGAGTGCACCGCCAGCAACGCGGCCGCCGCCGTGACCGCCAGCACCGAGCTGCTGGTGGAGAACGCGCCGCCGCGCGCGCCCGCCGCGCTGGCCGCCGCGCCGCGCGCCACCGCGCTGCACCTGCGCTGGCGGCCGGCGCGCGCGGGCGCCGAGCTCGAGTACCACGTGTGGTATCGCGAGCGCGCCGCCAGCGAATGGCGCACCATGAAGATCCTGACGCGCGGCCTCACCGAGGCCACGCTCACGGGCCTGCGCCCCGCCACCGAGTACGAGCTGCGCGTGCTCTCGCAAGACCTCATCGGCGACGGCCTCTTCAGCAAGCCGCTCTACGTGCGCACCCTGGGTGAGCCCCGCGACGCCCCCGCTCCCGCCCCCGTGCCGCGGCCCACTGACCACGACCGCGTGTCCGCAGACGCAGAGCAGGCGGCGCCCGAGGAGGAGCCGCCGGGCGAGGGCAGCCCGTACGTGGCGGGCGCGGAGGGCTCCGGCTCCTCGGAGGAGGAGGAGGGCTCGGGCGGCGACTCGCTAGCGGTGAGCGTGCGGCTGCTGGACGAGGGCGCCCTGGTGCGCTGGGCGGGTGGCGGCGGCGCGCGCTGCCTTGTGCGCTGGTATGACGCGGAGCGGCTGCTGTGGTCCACGTGGACGCCGCACGACCACCTGCTGGTGGCGCGCGTGGAGGAGGGGGAAGCGTACCGCGCGCGCGTGCGGTGCGGCGCGGCACGCGGCGCGGCCGGCGTGCGCGTGCCGCAGTACGCGCGCCTGCGCGGTGTGGCGGGCGGCTGCGCGGCGGCCGCGCTGCTGCTGGCTGCGCTAGCCGCCGCGCTGTACGCCGCCCGCCGGCGCCTCTGCTCCGCTGCGCGCCCGCTCCGCAAGCGCTGACCTGTTCGCTCACGCCCTCTCTCCCTCTCGGTACACTACCGCGTTCCCGGACTTCCCGGACTGCTCTGGACGAGGCCCGACGCCATACTTAGATTAGTTTAAGTCCATCTGGTGTTTCTTATTCACAAATAGGACCTAACTAATGCATGTCCTAAGCCCTGGGGCTGCAGTCTTTACATCAAGTATTTTATTCAACTCAAACAAGCTAAGATTAGGTATAACAAACATAGAAATTAGGTACGAGTACCTACCTAGGGTTTCTGGACCCTCCCTAGCATTCCAACCCATTTTTCTTGTAACGTGAACCAAACGTGTATGGCAAACGGCTCAACTTTATTGTTACTAGGAATGTTATGGATATGATATTTAGGATATGGATTAGATAAGAATAAGGGAATGTTTATTATACCGGATACGGATTCGGATATTAAAAAATTTAAAAATAAGTTAGTTTCGGATAATTTCGGTTACGGCTGCGCCCGACCGATCAAAACAACTTGTCATAACGTGTCTCAATTAGCTTGGTTTCCGCCCCTATCCGATATTATCCGAAACTTTTATTATTTCGGATTCGGTTGCGGTTATAGATATTTTTTTATATCGGTTACGGAGTTCCATAACATCCCTGATTGTTACCACTACATGAGTACATACAAGACAGGTGGACAATGGATATACACCTCACCTGAACTTGTAAGTAGTGGCTGAATGAACTTCACCCTGTAAACTGAATGTTTGTTCGACCTCTGGATGAAAGTCGGGACGGGTGGCGAGTCCGCCTGTCCGCGGTCGGCCGCCTACGGGCGTGCATTCGATCTGACCGCGCACGGGGCCGCCCCGCGCCAGGCCCTCGCTCCACCGGCACGAGTACAACATATTTTAATAATGGACATAACATACACAATTTAAGTTTAAGTATTTATTATCTATTTATAAGTCAACTTTATAAGTTAAAAATAAGTTTGAGGTGTCAATTTTTTGACTCTGATGAAACACGTAAGTATCTTTAAATTTAAGAACCCTACGGTGTATTGTACGTAATGTAATGAGCTATCAGAGTGAGCACTACTCGACCTGTAACTTGCATCGCGGTCCAAGTGCACACCACGGCGCGGCGGCTCCCGCCGGCGCCCGCCTCACAGCTGATTCCTTCTTGTATTCTTCCCGTAATACCACGGTCAACATAGACATCCCAAGAAGCTGAACCAATGAATGTAGGAGACACCATGATCACATGGGACCACGGAAGAGCGAAGTACCCTCAGTTACACTTCTCTGCTTCGTGCATTGGACCAATGGGGACTTTTGACAGTTTCATTTTCCATGGTGACCCTCCACTCGCTAGTGGAAATTTAGATATGCACGGGTACCAAGTGAATAAAGCCCGAAAATAGGCTGGGGTGGAAAGGATAGGCTTGATAAACCGGTGCATCTTATACCCTCACGATACCTGACTAAATAAATTATATTTTGAACGATTTAAGCCTTTTTTTTTATTTTTTTTTATCTTCTTACTTTAAAAAAATAAGTCGGGTTTTCCTCCCTGACGCTATAACTCCAGAACGCACGAACCGATTTCCACGATTTTGCATTTGCATTCGAAAATATGTCTATTTATGAATGTGATATGAAAATTGTATCGGGATACCTACCAATTAATAACAATATTAACAGCTTAACTGACTCAAACCTAACTTTAGCCAACATAACATATTTAAACCTAACTCGCCAACTCGAAACCAACCCAGCCAACTCGAACCAAACTTTTTTAACGACCTAGCCAACTCAATCCTAACTTTTGCGAACCTAACCGACTCAAACCTTAGTTTTACTAAAGTAAGTAAGCTTACTTTTACAAAACTAACCTTAGGTTAGGCTAGGCTTAGGTTAGGCTAGGCTTAGGTTAGGCTAGGCTTAGGTTAGGCTAGGCTTAGGTTAGGCTAGGCTTAGGTTAGGCTAGGCTTAGGTTAGGCTAGGCTTAGGTTAGGCTAGGCTTAGGTTAGGCTAGGCTTAGGTTAGGCTAGGCTTAGGTTAGGCTAGGCTTAGGTTAGGCTAGGCTTAGGTTAGGCTAGGCTTAGGTTAGGCTAGGTTAGGTTAGGCTAGGTTAGGTTAGGCTAGGTTAGGTTAGGCTAGGTTAGGTTAGGCTAGGTTAGGTTAGGCTAGGTTAGGTTAGGTTAGGTTAGGTTAGGTTAGGTTAGGTTAGGTTAGGTTAGGTTAGGTTAGGTTAGGTTAGGTTAGGTTAGGTTAGGTTAGGTTAGGTTAGGTTAGGTTAGGTTAGGTTAGGTTAGGTTAGGTTAGGTTAGGTTTTTTTTTTTTTTGTTTTGTTTTGTTAGTGTCTACAGACTTGAGTCCGTACTTTTGTTAATTTACATTTTTCATTTTCAATTCATTTTTATACATACATTCGCTCATATTATCTTCATTTTACAATAGTCCATCCTATATAATATATACTTATTATTTAGATATTTTCTACAAATTTCAATACATACTTAAAATTACGCTTACATTTATTATACATATACTTTTTTTTTTTTTTTTTTTTTTTTTTTTTTTTTTTTTTTGTTAGCTGTTAATTTTTTTTTTTTTTTTTTTTTTTGCTTTGCTGTTCTATGCTCTTTTATACCACTTTTTTTTTTTTTTTTTTTTGTTTTTTTTTACAAATAGACCAATATTTCTTAAACTATGTTATAAACTATTACAAAGACGTTACAATTATTTGAGGCTTTACTAAAACTACCGGTTTGTTGATTGGGAATGGAAGGGACTTTGTGGTGGTGGTGGTGCTCGCACAGGCACAAGGCCGTTGTAAATATCAATCAAGGTTTTGACGACTTGATGGTCTCGGCTCTTAAGTGCAGATCTCATGTTGTGCTCCACAATTTCCACTTCTGACGCAGACATCGCCCCCAACAAAAACCTAGCGACAGTGTCATCGATGACGTCGGTGTGATACACGCAGCTAACGGTGTGCCTCGACAGCGCAACCACCGCGTGTTGCACTCTGTCATGGATGGAGGACTTAGTTGGGTTTTCACGGATGATGACGACCGAGTCTGCCTGCTTCCCCTGAGCCTCGTGGATGGTCAGGACTTTTGATCCAGAGCCCGTCCCGTATCCCTGTTTTATGAGGGATTCCTTCTCCTCCTGGGTGTAAGCCAAGTAGAGGGTACGCGGGGCGGATTTCTGGATGTTGGCGTTACGGTATCCCTTAAGCGCGAGCGATCTGATGGTCGATCTGGTCGTGTACATGTGTGGGTATACCTCTTTAAGCGCCAATGCTACGTCCATGGGGCTCCTGTGGGTAGCGTGGAAGACTCGGTTGATGGTGGCGATGGAATCTGGACGACGGTAGTACATGACGAACAGGTCATTCCTATCGATGTAGGGCAGTTGATTGGTGTCCCCTATGAGGAGGACCTCCCTAGCCTGTGACAATCTAGCGGCCATGATGATGGCGCCGAAGTGATTCATGAGGGCCTCATCCACCAATAAACGGTTTATGCGAGGCTGCCCCCAGAATCCGTTGACGAGGACCGACGCCATGGTCCGCACCTTGTGCTTGGCGTCTGCGCCTATGCGACGGGCGAGCTTCTCCCTTAAGTCCTCAGCCGCTTCGATTGTCGATGTTATTACTACCTCGCTCTCGGGTTCCAGATTTGACGCCACCCACGTGGTCTTACCCATTCCGGGTACCCCGTCGATCCAGGTGAACTTAGGTACCACCCAGTGCTCGGGCGCCAGTATAGACTCCGATCTGGATAAGATCGGTTCTTCCAGCATTACCTTCGTGCACTTGGCGATAACCAATATCGGATCATCAGGGGGCGCCCGATATTTCGGCCTACCAATCCGTTCTGTCTCCTTCCGGTCCAGTGGTACAAAGCCATATTTTGCGCTGTATGCCATTTGGTGAGTGGTTGACATAATGCTCCCTACGATGACTTGGGGGACGCTGTTGTCAAAAACGGCTGCCTTTGCTTGTTCAAGTTCTGTCTGAAGGAGAGACTCTGAGAGAGTACTACCTGCTTTCGCTCTGACGTAGTACTCCATAATCCTGCTGCAGGTTCTTTGGCAGATTTTGAGAGTCTCTCTGGTGATGGAGATGAACTCGACAAGGGCGTTTTGCGCGTGTTGTTGTTCGGTTATGGCCTGTTCCAGGTCCGGTGAGTCGACTATCCCTCGGTCGGCTTTTGTTCGGTGTTTGGCGGGGGCTGGCTTCTCCCTTGGAGAGGTGCGGAGGAGGTTTGTCACTGCTTTGCCCAAGATGTCGAGTGGGCTGCTTGTACTTCTCGGCAACGCGTGTCTTGCCAGCACGCTAACAAGCTGAGGTAGTGACCCTCCTGTTTCTCCCCTCGGTTTCAATGCCTTTTGCTGAGACGCATGGATTCTTCCCTGCAGGCGCTCCGCGTCACTTTGCTCGCTTCCTAGTAGGGCGGCGACAGGTTTGTCGTTTTTGGTATGTGTTTTGAGGAACTCGAGGTTTTCGCCGCGGTTCTCATAAACGACAATTAAATGGCTTTCTGCTGATATTATGCAGCCATACCTGTCTGCCACACTACCTTTCTCGAGTCCCACCGCCATAGCGTCGACACTGATGATGCTGGGCGAGGCTCCCGTTGACAGGGCGTTATCTCGCAGTGTTGATAGCACCTTGTTTACTCTAGCGAAAGGAGGCCCGGACTCCCACTCGAATACCACGACTGTTTTGCTTCCCAGTCTCAATATTCGATAGGGCTCCCCGGCCACTTCCGCCCTGGGTAGCGCTTCGATGGTAGTGCGCTTAATGGTGTTTTTTCCCAGTAGTGTCGACAACCCCGGCGATAGTTCGATACGAGCAAAGTCGGCAGCGCCACAGAAACAGATTCCAAGAGTCTCTTCGTCCTGGTCCATAAAGAGTGCGATACCTCTTATCCTTAATCCCGATGATGTTGATGGTGTGGCATATGCTAGGAGTTGGTCCATTGCGGACCCCGTTTGCAACGTGTTCGTGTTGGGTGTTATGGTTGTATCTGGTGTGTTGGTGTGAGAGGTGATTGCGGTGGTTGTGAGAGTCGTGGCGGTGGCGGTGGTGGTGGTGATGGTGTAGGCGGTGGACCCGTTCGCTATGGCAGCGTTCTTCATACACTTACTCGCAAATGTCAAGAATGGCGATCTTTTTGCCGTTTCCTTCATGATGTTCGGAAGGGAAGACATGTCCAGAGTGGTCTGTATTTGTATCTCCAGATTCAGTCTGTCCATGGCAAATCTTGGACATTCGAGCAGTATGTGCCATATCGTCTCCTCGGTCGTGGGGTCGCAGATGCAGAAAGGGCTGTCCTTGAGATGGAACCTGTGCAAGTACGCCGCTATTCCCCCGTGGCCGGTCAGTATTTGGACATGCTCAGGTGTTAGGGCAGTCTCTTTTAGCACCTTCCTAGCCGTCCTCACGTCGTTATAGGTTAGGTTAGGTTAGGTTAGGTTAGGTTAGGTTAGGTTAGGTTAGGTTAGGTTAGGTTAGGTTAGGTTAGGTTAGGTTAGGTTAGGTTAGGTTAGGTTAGGTTAGGTTAGGTTAGGTTAGGTTAGGTTAGGTTAGGTTAGGTTAGGTTAGGTTAGGTTAGGTTAGGTTAGGTTAGGTTAGGTTAGGTTAGGTTAGGTTAGGTTAGGTTAGGTTAGGTTAGGTTAGGTTAGGTTAGGTTAGGTTAGGTTAGGTTAGGTTAGGTTAGGTTAGGTTAGGTTAGGTTAGGTTAGGTTAGGTTAGGTTAGGTTAGGTTAGGTTAGGTTAGGTTAGGTTAGGTTAGGTTAGGTTAGGTTAGGTTAGGTTAGGTTAGGTTAGGTTAGGTTAGGTTAGGTTAGGTTAGGTTAGGTTAGGTTAGGTTAGGTTAGGTTAGGTTAGGTTAGGTTAGGTTAGGTTAGGTTAGGTTAGGTTAGGTTAGGTTAGGTTAGGTTAGGTTAGGTTAGGTTAGGTTAGGTTAGGTTAGGTTAGGTTAGGTTAGGTTAGGTTAGGTTAGGTTAGGTTAGGTTAGGTTAGGTTAGGTTAGGTTAGGTTAGGTTAGGTTAGGTTAGGTTAGGTTAGGTTAGGTTAGGTTAGGTTAGGTTAGGTTAGGTTAGGTTAGGTTAGGTTAGGTTAGGTTAGGTTAGGTTAGGTTAGGTTAGGTTAGGTTAGGTTAGGTTAGGTTAGGTTAGGTTAGGTTAGGTTAGGTTAGGTTAGGTTAGGTTAGGTTAGGTTAGGTTAGGTTAGGTTAGGTTAGGTTAGGTTAGGTTAGGTTAGGTTAGGTTAGGTTAGGTTAGGTTAGGTTAGGTTAGGTTAGGTTAGGTTAGGTTAGGTTAGGTTAGGTTAGGTTAGGTTAGGTTAGGTTAGGTTAGGTTAGGTTAGGTTAGGTTAGGTTAGGTTAGGTTAGGTTAGGTTAGGTTAGGTTAGGTTAGGTTAGGTTAGGTTAGGTTAGGTTAGGTTAGGTTAGGTTAGGTTAGGTTAGGTTAGGTTAGGTTAGGTTAGGTTAGGTTAGGTTAGGTTAGGTTAGGTTAGGTTAGGTTAGGTTAGGTTAGGTTAGGTTAGGTTAGGTTAGGTTAGGTTAGGTTAGGTTAGGTTAGGTTAGGTTAGGTTAGGTTAGGTTAGGTTAGGTTAGGTTAGGTTAGGTTAGGTTAGGTTAGGTTAGGTTAGGTTAGGTTAGGTTAGGTTAGGTTAGGTTAGGTTAGGTTAGGTTAGGTTAGGTTAGGTTAGGTTAGGTTAGGTTAGGTTAGGTTAGGTTAGGTTAGGTTAGGTTAGGTTAGGTTAGGTTAGGTTAGGTTAGGTTAGGTTAGGTTAGGTTAGGTTAGGTTAGGTTAGGTTAGGTTAGGTTAGGTTAGGTTAGGTTAGGTTAGGTTAGGTTAGGTTAGGTTAGGTTAGGTTAGGTTAGGTTAGGTTAGGTTAGGTTAGGTTAGGTTAGGTTAGGTTAGGTTAGGTTAGGTTAGGTTAGGTTAGGTTAGGTTAGGTTAGGTTAGGTTAGGTTAGGTTAGGTTAGGTTAGGTTAGGTTAGGTTAGGTTAGGTTAGGTTAGGTTAGGTTAGGTTAGGTTAGGTTAGGTTAGGTTAGGTTAGGTTAGGTTAGGTTAGGTTAGGTTAGGTTAGGTTAGGTTAGGTTAGGTTAGGTTAGGTTAGGTTAGGTTAGGTTAGGTTAGGTTAGGTTAGGTTAGGTTAGGTTAGGTTAGGTTAGGTTAGGTTAGGTTAGGTTAGGTTAGGTTAGGTTAGGTTAGGTTAGGTTAGGTTAGGTTAGGTTAGGTTAGGTTAGGTTAGGTTAGGTTAGGTTAGGTTAGGTTAGGTTAGGTTAGGTTAGGTTAGGTTAGGTTAGGTTAGGTTAGGTTAGGTTAGGTTAGGTTAGGTTAGGTTAGGTTAGGTTAGGTTAGGTTAGGTTAGGTTAGGTTAGGTTAGGTTAGGTTAGGTTAGGTTAGGTTAGGTTAGGTTAGGTTAGGTTAGGTTAGGTTAGGTTAGGTTAGGTTAGGTTAGGTTAGGTTAGGTTAGGTTAGGTTAGGTTAGGTTAGGTTAGGTTAGGTTAGGTTAGGTTAGGTTAGGTTAGGTTAGGTTAGGTTAGGTTAGGTTAGGTTAGGTTAGGTTAGGTTAGGTTAGGTTAGGTTAGGTTAGGTTAGGTTAGGTTAGGTTAGGTTAGGTTAGGTTAGGTTAGGTTAGGTTAGGTTAGGTTAGGTTAGGTTAGGTTAGGTTAGGTTAGGTTAGGTTAGGTTAGGTTAGGTTAGGTTAGGTTAGGTTAGGTTAGGTTAGGTTAGGTTAGGTTAGGTTAGGTTAGGTTAGGTTAGGTTAGGTTAGGTTAGGTTAGGTTAGGTTAGGTTAGGTTAGGTTAGGTTAGGTTAGGTTAGGTTAGGTTAGGTTAGGTTAGGTTAGGTTAGGTTAGGTTAGGTTAGGTTAGGTTAGGTTAGGTTAGGTTAGGTTAGGTTAGGTTAGGTTAGGTTAGGTTAGGTTAGGTTAGGTTAGGTTAGGTTAGGTTAGGTTAGGTTAGGTTAGGTTAGGTTAGGTTAGGTTAGGTTAGGTTAGGTTAGGTTAGGTTAGGTTAGGTTAGGTTAGGTTAGGTTAGGTTAGGTTAGGTTAGGTTAGGTTAGGTTAGGTTAGGTTAGGTTAGGTTAGGTTAGGTTAGGTTAGGTTAGGTTAGGTTAGGTTAGGTTAGGTTAGGTTAGGTTAGGTTAGGTTAGGTTAGGTTAGGTTAGGTTAGGTTAGGTTAGGTTAGGTTAGGTTAGGTTAGGTTAGGTTAGGTTAGGTTAGGTTAGGTTAGGTTAGGTTAGGTTAGGTTAGGTTAGGTTAGGTTAGGTTAGGTTAGGTTAGGTTAGGTTAGGTTAGGTTAGGTTAGGTTAGGTTAGGTTAGGTTAGGTTAGGTTAGGTTAGGTTAGGTTAGGTTAGGTTAGGTTAGGTTAGGTTAGGTTAGGTTAGGTTAGGTTAGGTTAGGTTAGGTTAGGTTAGGTTAGGTTAGGTTAGGTTAGGTTAGGTTAGGTTAGGTTAGGTTAGGTTAGGTTAGGTTAGGTTAGGTTAGGTTAGGTTAGGTTAGGTTAGGTTAGGTTAGGTTAGGTTAGGTTAGGTTAGGTTAGGTTAGGTTAGGTTAGGTTAGGTTAGGTTAGGTTAGGTTAGGTTAGGTTAGGTTAGGTTAGGTTAGGTTAGGTTAG